>JBBDGP010005879.1:0-65567 GCA_037952835.1 Lithobates septentrionalis | reverse complement strand
GGAAAAGAGGGCAAAAGAGGGGAAAAGAGGGGAAAGGACGGGAAGAGGGGAAAGGAGGGGAAGAGGGAAAGGAGGGGAAGAGGGAAAGGAGGGGAAGAGGGAAAGGAGGGGAAGAGGGAAAGGAGGGGAAGAGGGAAAGGAGGGGAAGAGGGAAAGGAGGGGAAGAGGGAAAGGAGGGGAAGAGGGAAAGGAGGGGAAGAGGGAAAGGAGGGGAAGAGGGAAAGGAGGGGAAGAGGGAAAGGAGGGGAAGAGGGAAAGGAGGGGAAGAGGGAAAGGAGGGGAAGAGGGAAAGGAGGGGAAGAGGGAAAGGAGGGGAAGAGGGAAAGGAGGGGAAGAGGGAAAGGAGGGGAAGAGGGAAAGGAGGGGAAGAGGGAAAGGAGGGGAAGAGGGAAAGGAGGGGAAGAGGGAAAGGAGGGGAAGAGGGAAAGGAAGGGAAGAGGGAAAGGAGGGGAAGAGGGAAAGGAGGGGAAGAGGGAAAGGAGGGGAAGAGGGAAAGGAGGGGAAGAGGGAAAGGAGGGGAAGAGGGAAAGGAGGGGAAGAGGGAAAGGAGGGGAAGAGGGAAAAGGGAGAAGAGGGGAAAGGGAGAAGAGACTAGAGAGAACAGAGGAGAGGAGAGTGGGGGTGGGATGACCTCCTGGAGGATGGTGTCCTGGAGAGGAGATTGGAGAACCTTCCAGAGGATTTCAGGGTCACTGAAAGGATGTGATCTGGTGGGAAATGCGGCACTCAGAGCGGAGGTCTTCTACAAAGGCCCATATAGGTCTTCACACCCAACCACCGCTTAGGGTCAGGAGGTTCCTATAACACCCCGCAGCCACATAACCCCCATCAGAGGACAACCCCAAACCATCCTGCCGAGGACTGTGATATCCGTCCTGGGACACGGGAGATTCCAATGTATACAGTCTATAATCTACTGAACGCATGGCGGGAACCTAATCCCGTACTCCTCCGTCCATGGGTCACATGACCTGAACTCACCTCACAGTGTGACAAAGGCGCAAACCTTCACACCTCATAACCAGTAAGGTGACACTTCACTAGAGGTGGTGACTGGGGGGGGGGGGGTGAGGGACGCACAGCCACCATCTTCTATCAGCAGCCTGAAGTATGAAGCCTGATGAGGAGTTTGCAGAATTCTCCTCCATTGACTCACGAGGCGTGCGACTGTGAATCACCAAACGTGGCTCTGTACATTAATCTGAGGGTGGGGCACTCCCACATCGCCAAGTAGCGAAATACAAGGCAATGGCTCTCCGGATCTCATCCCATCCATATTTATATAGCTGTAACATACACCAGAGTGCTGTACAAACACTGAGCCATGCACATTGGCCTCTGCACCAGAGGAGCGCACATGTCAGCTGTATCTGGGGGTTATTACTTGCCACCCACCAATGTTGTACTAACCACACACACACATACTGTACCGAGGTCAACATTTCCCCTCAGAAGCCAATCAAAGCGCCCACCAGGCTCAAACTTCCCTGTGTCACCATAACACTGGCAGGAAAAATGGCCGCCCCAAGCCATGGACAATGAACCATTCAGACACACACAGAGCCTTTGTCCCCATACTGCCACCACAGGACCTCCTAATAACAGCACGATGAGACCACCGCTATACCGACCCCCAAAGCCAACCCTCAGACTGCCGCCACACCACCTCTCCTAATGACCAACAGCATGCCAAGGCCACCGGTATACCGACCCTAACCTACCTACTGCCACCACACGACCTCTCCTAATGACTGACAGCATGCCAAGGCCACACTATACTGACCCTGTCCATTGAACCCAACCTCCAGAACACCAACCCTCAGACTGCCACCACGCGACCTCTCCTAATGACTAAAAGTACGCAGAGGACACCGGTATACCTACCCTGACCTCCAGACCGCTGACCCCGACCTACATACTACCACCACATGACCTCTCCTAATAACAGCACGCCAAGGCCACTGCTATGCTGACCCTGTCCACTGAACCCAACCTCCAGAACACCAACCCTCAGCCTGCCACCACGCAACCTCTCCTAAAGACTGACAGTACATTGAAGCCACCGGTATATCGACCCAACCTACATCCCGCTGACCCCGACATCCATACTGCCACCACACGACCTCCTAATGACAGTACGCCAGAGTCAACATATCATTGTAAAATGTCATACTGCACCACCCCCTCCCCCGTCTGACGGGTACAAGGATCAATCCAGCAACATATAGGATAGTGCAATATGTATGGATCCCACAGAGGACAGAACAGCACAGACTACGTCCACCACACACGGTGCAACCAGCGCAGAATGACAAAAACCACCAGATGACAGCATAACCCTGAACGTCTGCCAAATATATAGAGGATAGTCATGTATAGCAACGTATAGATGTGCTATAATGGGTCCAGTATAGACGATTATGTATGGAGACGTATAGACGATTGTAGGATGGGATATAATGGAGTATGGGACGGTCACATATGGAGACGTATAGACGATTGTAGGATGGGATATAATGGAGTATGGGAAGGTCACGTATGGAGGCGTATAGACAATTGTAGGATGGGATAAAATGGGAGTATGGGAAGGTCACGTATGGCGACGTATAGACGATTGTAGGATGGGATTTAATGGTGTTTGGAACTGTCACGTATGGAGAAGTATAGACGATTGTAGGATGGGATATAATGGAGTATGGAGACGTATAGACGATTGCAGGATGGGATATAATGGCGTGTGGGACGGTCACGTACAGACGATTGTAGGATGGGATATAATGGAGTATGGGACGGTCACGTATCGAGACGTGATGATTGTAAGATGGGATATAATGGAGTGTGGGGCGGTCACGTATGGAGACGTATAGACGATTGTAGGATGGGATATAATGGCGTATGGAATGGTCACGTATGGAGACGTATAGACGATTGTAGCATGGGATATAATCGAGTGTGGGACGGTCACATATGGAGACGTATAGACAATTGTAGGATGGGATATAATGGCGTATGGGACGGTCACATATGGAGACATATAGATGATTGTAGGATGGGATATAATGGAGTATGGGTCGTGTCACGTATGGAGACGTATAGGCGATTGTAGGATGGGATATAATGGAGTATGGGTCGTGTCACGTATGGAGACGTATAGACAATTGTAGGATGGGATATGTGTGGGACGGTCACATATGGAGACGTATAGTTGATTGTAGGATGGGATATAATGGAGTGTGGGTCGGGTCACGTATGGAGACGTATAGACGATTGGAGTATGGGATATAATGGCGTGTGGGACGGTCTCGTATGGAGATATATAGATGATTGTAGGAGGGCATATAATGGCGTATGGGATGGTCACGTATGGAGACGTATAGATGATTGTAGGATGGGATATAATGGCGTATGGGACGGTCACGTATGGAGACGTATAGATGATTGTAGGAGGGCATATAATGGCGTATGGGACGGTCACGTATGGAGACGTATAGATGATTTAGGATGGGATATAATGGCAGTGGGGCGGTCATGTATGGAGACGTATAGACGATTGTAGGATGGGATATAATGGCGTATGGGACGGTCACGTATGGAGACGTATAGATGATTGTAGGAGGGCATATAATGGCGTATGGGACGGTCACGTATGGAGACGTATAGATGATTTAGGATGGGATATAATGGCAGTGGGGCGGTCATGTATGGAGACGTATAGACGATTGTAGGATGGGATATAATGGAGTATGGGACGGTCACGTATGGAGACGTATAGACAATTGTAGGATGGGATATAATGGAGTATGGGACGGTCAAGTATGGAGACGTATAGATGATTGTAGGATGAGATATAATGTGTGGGACGGTCACATATGGAGACTTATAGATGATTGTAGGATGGGATATAATGGAGTATGGGACGGTCACATATGGAGACTTATAGATGATTGTAGGATGGGATATAATGGAGAATGGGACGGTCACGCATGGAGATGTATAGATGATTGTAGGATGGGATATAATGGAGTATGGGACGGTCACATATGGAGACTTATAGATGATTGTAGGATGGGATATAATGGGATGCGGGACAGTCACGCATGGAGACGTATAGATGATTGTAGGATGAGATATGTGTGGGACGGTCACGTATGGAGACGTATAGACGATTGTAGGATGGGATATAATGGCGTATGGGACAGTAACGCATGGAGACGTATAGATGATTGTAGGATGGGATATAATGTTTGGGACGGTCACATATGGAGATGTATAGACGATTGTAGGATGGGATATAATGTTTGGGACGGTCACATATGGAGACGTATAGATGATTGTAGGATGGGATATAATGGAGTATGGGACGGTCACGTATGTAGACGTATAGATGATTGTAGGATGGGATATAATGGAGTATGGGACGGTCACGTATGTAGACGTATAGATGATTGTAGGATGGGATATAATGGCGTATGGGACGCTCACATATGGAGACATATAGACGATTGTAGGATGGGATATAATGTTTGGGACGGTCACATATGGAGACGTATAGACGACTGTAGGATGGGATATAATGGCGTATGGGACGATCATGTATGGAGACGTATAGATGATTGTAGGATGAGATATAATGTGTGGGACGGTCACATATGGAGACATATAGATGATTGTAGGATGGGATATAATGGAGTATGGGACGGTCACATATGGAGACGTATAGACGACTGTAGGATGGGATATAATGGCGTATGGGACGGTCACGTATGGAGACGTATAGATGATTGTAGGATGGGATATAATGGAGAATGGGACGGTCATGTATGGAGACGTATAGAGGATTGTAGGATGGGATATAATGGCGTATGGGACGGTCATGTATGGAGACGTATAGATGATTGTAGGATGAGATATAATGGCGTATGGGACGGTCACATATGGAGACGTATAGACGACTGTAGGATGGGATATAATGGCGTATGGGACGGTCATGTATGGAGACGTATAGACGACTGTAGGATGGGATATAATGGCGTATGGGACGGTCACATATGGAGACGTATAGACGACTGTAGGATGGGATATAATGGCGTATGGGACGGTCATGTATGGAGACGTACAGATGATTGTAGGATGAGATATAATGTGTGGGACGGTCACGTATGGAGACGTATAGACGATTGTAGGATGGGATATAATGGAGTATGGGACAGTCACATATGGAGACGTATAGACGACTGTAGGATGGGATATAATGGCGTATGGGACGGTCACGTATGGAGACGTATAGACGATTGTAGGATGGGATATAATGGAGTATGGGACAGTCACATATGGAGACGTATAGACGACTGTAGGATGGGATATAATGGCGTATGGGACGGTCACGTATGGAGACGTATAGACGATTGTAGGATGAGATATAATGTGTGGGACGGTCACATATGGAGACGTATAGATGATTGTAGGATGGGATATAATGGAGTATGGGACGGTCACGTATGGAGATGTATAGACGATTGTAGGATGGGATATAATGGAGTATGGGACAATCACATATGGAGACGTATAGACGATTGTAGGATGGGATATAATGGAGTATGGGACAGTCACATATGGAGACGTATAGATGATTGTAGGATGGGATATAATGGAGTATGGGACGGTCACGTATGGAGATGTATAGACGATTGTAGGATGGGATATAATGGAGTATGGGACAGTCACATATGGAGACGTATAGACGATTGTAGGATGGGATATAATGGAGTATGGGACAGTCACGTATGGAGACGTATAGATGATTGTAGGATGGGATATAATGGCGTATGGGACGGTCACGTATGGAGATGTATAGACGATTGTAGGATGGGACAGTCACGTATGGAGACGTATAGAGAACGGGATACAGCACCAGCAGGCGGTACGCGGAGGGGGGGTTAATATCAGCAGATTACCGAATTCTGCAATTAGATTGTCACAGGCGGCAGGCTGATAAATGTTTATATGGAGAATTTATCACCACTTCTGCGGAATAAATATTTATCTGTGTATTCTCTCCGGGAACATCTGCTGCTCTCCTCACGGCATAACGCTGGTTGCCTGGAGACCAGCCACAGCCGCCATGTCTTCCCAGCTATGATAGCCAATGAGAGTGCAGGTCTCATCTGCAGAACCCCAGTCTAAGACCTGATTGCTGGCTGTAGGGGACACAGACAAGCCCAGTCTCTGCGGCGCCCCAATCCCGAGTTCCGGCAGTAATGTAGCTCTGTATGTGGACAACGTACTGTCTTTGGAACTTGGAGTTCCACCACAGACTGAGGACCAGACTGCATCCTCCCTTTATATGGAGAAGAAGGAAGTCGTCTTCTTGTCCACAGCAGCCAATCACATTGGTCACAGACTGCTGTAGTGAGATGGGCCACAAGTCCTTCAAACCTCAACCAATCCGAGCTCATTTTCCACACATCAAACCCAGAATGGACAGATCTGATTGGCTGCTCTGGGATTTAGCTTTAAAGTAGATATATCTGAAGAAGGATGTTGTGACCCCCATAAAGCACCTTACACCCCCCCCCCCCCATCAGTGATCCTCTGGATTCTATATGGCCAGTGAAGGACCTGGAACAATTCTACAGATTGGGAGCCCCCATGCTTGTTCTGGGTCAGTGACTCGATGCCAGGTACTTGCATTTTCTTTTTAAAAGAACTTCCATGGAGCTTTTCAGGGGAGGTCAGTAATGGCACCCACCATATGCCTCCCCCCTTCCATCTGCTGGACAAAATACAATGACCCCTCCCCGTACATTGATGATCAAACCTGGTATAATACGGAGAAAACCACCAAAGTCAACAGTAACCCCCGCACAGTGCCAAGGGGGTCCATCTGCCATATATCGGGGCCCCTCATGGTGACAAGGCCTTCACCTCAGTCTACAGAGCCACCACCATGGTGGAGTAGAGGACACTTTACATTTCCATTGTGTTCCATTCTTGGTGCCGCCATGTCCTACAGAATATTATCCAGGGTAAGACATATGGGTGGCTGCAGAAATCAGAAATGTCCACGTCTGTGGGCTCATCGGTATTTCCCGGGGTGACCAGAGGATTCTGGGTAGGAGGAAATATGGCCCTTCTCCCTGGAGGAGTCACTTGGTGTTCTGGAAACTAGAGGTGGACACAGAACGTTCAGTGGTTTGGGGGGGGGGGGGCGCGCCCCCCTAATAAAGCGTAACCGGCAGAGATTTTGAAGAAAACCGGAATGTTCTCCCCTCACAAGTGGCCCATAAAGGAGTCAATGGCCTCTCTACGTGATAACAACCGTCAGGCCCAGAACGGCCAATCACAGAGCGCCCGGCTAATCTGCAGCTGCTGCCTTCATTTCCCGTATGTATATTTTTATGCACTGAGCTTATGTATTTAATGTTCTCCTCGGCCTGGCAGCGCCACTTCGTGCCCCTCCGTCTGACGCGGGTGCTAATTTGGAATGAATTTACAGCTACACTTCACACCCAATTATATCGGCAGCATGGCGTGCCAGGAACCCACCTTCCTGCCAATTATATCCCCTCCCCCGCTCAGAGGTCACACTCATCGCTGGACGGAATAGTCTGCAGATATAGGATCACTTCATCCCCTCAGACTACTCTACAGATATAGGTGGAGGAGCTCTGCCGTATCTCTGGATGTTGTTTGTGTGCTCACCACACACGGGTATATCCCACCGCCAATCACAAGACCCGACTCTCCTTAATGATTGCACATCGGTGGATAATCTAGAAACCCCGATGCGGCACCACGTTCTAAAACCGCACAGCCAAAGGGAAAAATTGAGAGACTTCACAGCATGCCTGGGGTCCACCATGCTACCGACTTTGGACCCACCACCAGTTCTGCACCTAACGCTATTTCTGGACCCACCACCAATTCTACATCTTCCACCAAATCTGGACCCACCGCCAGTTCTGCACCTAACACTAGTTCTGGACCCTCCGCCAATTCTACATCTACCACCAATTCTGGACCCACCGCCAGTTCTGCACCTAACACTAGTTCTGGACCCTCCGCCAATTCTACATCTACCACCAATTCTGGACCCACCGCCAGTTCTGCACCTAACACCAGTTCTGGACCCTCCGCCAATTCTACATCTACCACCAATTCTGGACCCACCGCCAGTTCTGCACCTAACACCAGTTCTGGACCCACCACCAATTCTACATCTACCACCAATTCTGGACCCACCGCCAGTTCTGCACCTAACACTAGTTCTGGACCCTCCGCCAATTCTACATCTACCACCAATTCTGGACCCACCGCCAGTTCTGCACCTAACACCAGTTCTGGACCCTCCGCCAATTCTACATCTACCACCAATTCTGGACCCACCGCCAGTTCTGCACCTAACACCAGTTCTGGACCCACCACCAATTCTACATCTACCACCAATTCTGGACCCACCGCCAGTTCTGCACCTAACACTAGTTCTGGACCCTCCGCCAATTCTACATCTACCACCAATTCTGGACCCACCGCCAGTTCTGCACCTAACACCAGTTCTGGACCCTCCGCCAATTCTACATCTACCACCAATTCTGGACCCACCGCCAGTTCTGCACCTAACACCAGTTCTGGACCCTCCGCCAATTCTACATCTACCGCCAATTCTGAACCTACCACCAATTCCCCTCAGACTATTCTACAGATATAGGTGGAGGAGCGCTGCCGTACCTCCGGATGTTGTGTGTGCGCTCACCACACACGGGCAGATCCAACCGCCAATTACAAGACCCGACTGTCCTCATAATGATTGCACATCGGTGGATAAGCCAGAAACCCCTAACTGGCGCCATGTTCTAAAACGGCACAGTCAAAGGGAAAAACTGACAGACTGCTGGGGTCCACCATTCTACCACCAACTCTGGACCTACCGCCAATTCTGAACCCATCCCCACTTCTACATCTACCGCCAATTCTGAACCCACAGCCAATTCTGAACCCACAGCCAATTCTACATCTACCGCCAATTCTGAACCCACCGCCAATTCTACATCTACCGCCAATTCTGAACCCACAGCCAATTCTACATCTACCGCCAATTCTGAACCCACCGCCAATTCTGAACCCACCGCCAATTCTACATCTACCGCCAATTCTGAACCCACCGCCAATTCTACATCTACCGCCAATTCTGAACCCATCCCCACTTCTACATCTACCGCCAATTCTGAACCCATCCCCACTTCTACATCTACCGCCAATTCTACATCTACCGCCAATTCTACATCTACCGCCAATTCTGAACCCACCACCATTTCTACATCTACCGCCAATTCTGAACCCACCACCATTTCTACATCTACCGCCAATTCTGAACCCATCACCATTTCTACATCTACCGCCAATTCTGAACCCATCCCCACTTCTACATCTACCGCCAATTCTACATCTACCGCCAATTCTACATCTACCGCCAATTCTGAACCCACCACCATTTCTACATCTACCGCCAATTCTGAACCCACCACCATTTCTACATCTACCGCCAATTCTGAACCCATCCCCACTTCTACATCTACCGCCAATTCTGAACAAACAGCCAATTCTACATCTACCGCCAATTCTGAACCCACCACCAATTCTACATCTACCGCCAATTCTGGACCCACCACCAATTCTACATCTACCGCCAATTCTGAACCCACCGCCAATTCTGAACCCACCGCCAATTCTGAACCCACCGCCAATTCTGAACCCACCGCCAATTCTACATCTACCGCCAATTCTGAACCTACCGCCAATTCTAAATCTACCGCCAATTCTGAACCCACCGCCAATTCTACATCTACCGCCAATTCTGAACCCACCGCCAATTCTAAATCTACCGCCAATTCTGAACCCACCGCCAATTCTACATCTACCGCCAATTCTGGACCCGCCACCAATTCCACATCTACCACCAATTCTGAACCCACAGCCAATTCTACATCTACCGCCAATTCTGGACCCCACCGCCAATTCTACATCTACCGCCAATTCTGAACCCACAGCCAATTCTACATCTACCGCCAATTCTGGACCCACCGCCAATTCTACATCTACCGCTAATTCTGAACCCACCACCACTTCTACATCTACCGCCAATTCTGAACCCATCCCCACTTCTACATCTACCGCCAATTCTGAAACCATCCCCACTTCTACATCTACCGCCAATTCTGAACCCATCCCTACTTCCACATCTACCACCAATTCTGATCCCACCGCCAATTCTACATCTACCGCCAATTCTGAACCCACCACCATTTCTACATCTACCGCCAATTCTGATCCCACCGCCAATTCTACATCTACCGCCAATTCTGAACCCACCGCCAATTCTACATCTACCGCCAATTCTGAACCTACCGCCAATTCTAAATCTACCGCCAATTCTGAACCCACCGCCAATTCTACATCTACCGCCAATTCTGAACCCACCGCCAATTCTAAATCTACCGCCAATTCTGAACCCACCGCCAATTCTACATCTACCGCCAATTCTGGACCCGCCACCAATTCCACATCTACCACCAATTCTGAACCCACAGCCAATTCTACATCTACCGCCAATTCTGGACCCACAGCCAATTCTACATCTACCGCTAATTCTGAACCCACAGCCAATTCTACATCTACCGCCAATTCTGAACCCACCACCAATTCTACATCTACCGCCAATTCTGAACCCACCGCCAATTCTACATCTACCGCCAATTCTGAAACCATCCCCACTTCTACATCTACCGCCAATTCTGAACCCACCACCAATTCTACATCTACCGCCAATTCTGAACCCACAGCCAATTCTACATCTACCGCCAATTCTGAACCCACCACCAATTCTACATCTACCGCCAATTCTGAACCCACCGCCAATTCTACATCTACCGCCAATTCTGAACCCACCGCCAATTCTACATCTACCGCCAATTCTGAACCCACCGCCAATTCTACATCTACCGCCAATTCTGAACCCATCCCCACTTCTACATCTACCGCCAATTCTGAACCCATCCCCACTTCTACATCTACCGCCAATTCTGAACCCACCACCATTTCTACATCTACCGCCAATTCTGAACCCACCACCATTTCTACATCTACCGCCAATTCTGAACCCATCCCCACTTCTACATCTACCGCCAATTCTGAACAAACAGCCAATTCTACATCTACCGCCAATTCTGAACCCACCACCAATTCTACATCTACCGCCAATTCTGGACCCACCACCAATTCTACATCTACCGCCAATTCTGAACCCACAGCCAATTCTACATCTACCGCCAATTCTGAACCCACCGCCAATTCTACATCTACCGCCAATTCTGAACCCACCGCCAATTCTACATCTACCGCCAATTCTGAACCTACCGCCAATTCTAAATCTACCGCCAATTCTGAACCCACCGCCAATTCTGAACCCACCGCCAATTCTGAACCCACCGCCAATTCTGAACCCACCGCCAATTCTAAATCTACCGCCAATTCTGAACCCACCGCCAATTCTACATCTACCGCCAATTCTGGACCCGCCACCAATTCCACATCTACCACCAATTCTGAACCCACAGCCAATTCTACATCTACCGCCAATTCTGGACCCACCGCCAATTCTACATCTACCGCCAATTCTGAACCCACAGCCAATTCTACATCTACCGCCAATTCTGAACCCACCACCAATTCTACATCTACCGCTAATTCTGAACCCACAGCCAATTCTACATCTACCGCCAATTCTGAACCCACAGCCAATTCTACATCTACCGCCAATTCTGAACCCACCACCAATTCTACATCTACCGCCAATTCTGAACCCACCGCCAATTCTACATCTACCGCCAATTCTGAACCCATCCCCACTTCTACATCTACCGCCAATTCTGAACCCATCCCCACTTCTACATCTACCGCCAATTCTGAAACCATCCCTACTTCCACATCTACCACCAATTCTGATCCCACCGCCAATTCTACATCTACCGCCAATTCTGAACCCACCACCATTTCTACATCTACCGCCAATTCTGAACCCACCACCATTTCTACATCTACCGCCAATTCTGAACCCATCCCCACTTCTACATCTACCGCCAATTCTGAACAAACAGCCAATGCTACATCTACCGCCAATTCTGAACCCACCACCAATTCTACATCTACCGCCAATTCTGAACCCACCACCAATTCTACATCTACCGCCAATTCTGAACCCACAGCCAATTCTACATCTACCGCCAATTCTGAACCCACCGCCAATTCTACATCTACCGCCAATTCTGAACCTACCGCCAATTCTAAATCTACCGCCAATTCTGAACCCACCGCCAATTCTACATCTACCGCCAATTCTGGACCCGCCACCAATTCCACATCTACCGCCAATTCTGAACCCACCGCCAATTCTAAATCTACCGCCAATTCTGAACCCACCGCCAATTCTACATATACCGCCAATTCTGGACCCGCCACAATTCCACATCTACCGCCAATTCTGAACCCACAGCCAATTCTACATCTACCGCCAATTCTGGACCACCGCCAATTCTACATCTACCGCCAATTCTGAACCCACAGCCAATTCTACATCTACCGCCAATTCTGGACCCACCGCCAATTCTACATCTACCGCCAATTCTGAACCCACAGCCAATTCTACATCTACCGCCAATTCTGGACCCACCGCCAATTCTACATCTACCGCCAATTCTGGACCCACCGCCAATTCTACATCTACCGCCAATTCTGAACCCACAGCCAATTCTACATCTACCGCCAATTCTGGACCCACCGCCAATTCTACATCTACCGCCAATTCTGAACCCACAGCCAATTCTACATCTACCGCCAATTCTGGACCCACCGCCAATTCTACATCTACCGCCAATTCTGGACCCACCGCCAATTCTACATCTACCGCCAATTCTGGACCCGCCACCAATTCTACATCTAACGCCAATTCTACATCTACCACCAATTCTGAACCCACCGCCAATTCTACATCTACCGCCAATTCTGGACCCGCCACCAATTCTACATATACTGCCAATCACATGCCGAACATTTCAGATCGGATCTGTCAGAGACTCCCCTCAGCCCCGGCACACAATTCTCGTTCTGACTGACGGATTCAGTGTTTGTCCAGCCCTGCGCTCTCATTGGTCAGTTTGTTGGGATGAATCAGTACAGGATGTCGGTTCGCTGTGCGATAATCCCGTCTATGGGAAGATCCTGATTAGGCGCAATGTAGAGTTAAAGAGCGAATGAAATGAGCCGCGTCACATGCGAATATCATCGTCCCACTATCCTCCGCCCAGGACCTCCCCCGCCCCCACTATACGAATATCATCGTCCCGCAATCCTCCGCCCAGGACCTCCCCCGCCCCCACTATACGAATATCATCGTCCCACTATCCTCCGCCCAGGACCTCCCCCGCCCCCACTATACGAATATCATCGTCCCGCAATCCTCCGCCCAGGACCTCCCCCGCCCCCACTATACGAATATCATCGTCCCGCAATCCTCCGCCCAGGACCTCCCCCGCCCCCACTATACGAATATCATCGTCCCGCAATCCTCCGCCCAGGACCTCCCCCGCCCCCACTATACGAATATCATCGTCCCGCAATCCTCCGCCCAGGACCTCCCCTGCCCCCAATATACGAATATCATCGTCCCGCAATCCTCCGCCCAGGACCTGCCCTGCCCCCACTATACGAATATCATCGTCCTGCAATCCTCCGCCCAGGACCTGCCCCGCCCCCACTATACGAATATCATCGTCCTGCAATCCTCCGCCCAGGACCTCCCCCGCCCCCACTATACGAATATCATCGTCTCGCAATCCTCCGCCCAGGACCTCCCCCGCCCCCACTATACGAATATCATCGTCCCGCAATCCTCCACCCAGGACCTCCCCCGCCCCCACTATACGAATATCATCGTCCCACTATCCTCCGCCCAGGACCTACCCCGCCCCCACCATACGAATATCATCGTCCCGCAATCCTCCGCCCAGGACCTGCCCCCACTATACGAATATCATCGTCCCGCAATCCTCCACCCAGGACCTGCCCTGCCCCCACTATACGAATATCATCGTCCCGCAATCCTCCGCCCAGGACCTGCCTTGCCCCCACTATACGAATATCATCGTCCCGTAATGAAAGGCGACACTAAAGACGCACGAACCAGTCATTCACCGCGCCGCGAGTGACGAGGAAGGAGAGGCACACGAGGAACCGCTTCCCAGCGACTCTAATTGCACACCGTATTACCACACTGTAAACAGCATAATAATTATAATTATTCACACAGCTGGGAGACGCGGCTGCGGCACGCACCCCTTCCTGCGCCGGCTGCCGCAACTCCGCTCACTGAACAGGAGCCTCTACTCTCCAATTTTACCCCAAACCACCAGGGGGAGGGGCTGGCGGTGGGATATGTAGATATAATACGAGGGAATAATCCCAGCCCCCTCCCCCTCGGGCACATTCCCATTAACCCTTTCACTGCCGCTTCTCACCAGCCTCAAGAGCGTAATATTCCGCCACGCCATTCGCAGTCAGCGCCACCTTCAGCATCGTAAAAGGAGGCGGCGTTCCCGGTGAACACGTTTCACCATTTCTGCCGGCGACTGATTTCCGCGCTTTGCATCCAGCGAATAGAACGCTTCCAATTCTTCAAGGAAACAAAATACCAAAAATCAGCGAATCCCTAAAAGATGGCGGGAGGAGGTATGTGGGGGTGTGCGGCGCTAGTCCTCGTCCGTATTCTGAAGGCGTGGAGATACGGCGCACTCCGGGAAGATGGCGGCCCCCCCACCGGGAAGATGGCGGCCCCCCCACCGGGAAGATGGCGGCCCCCCCCACCGGGAAGATGGCGGCCCCCCCCCCCCCCGGGAAGATGGCGGCCCCCCCCCCCCCCCCGGGAAGATGGCGGCCCCCCCCCCCCCGGGAAGATGGCGGCCCCCCCCCCCCGGGAAGATGGCGGCCCCCCCCCCGGGAAGATGGCGGCCCCCCCCCCGGGAAGATGGCGGCCCCCCCCCCGGGAAGATGGCGGCCCCCCCCCCGGGAAGATGGCGGCCCCCCCCCCCCGGGAAGATGGCGGCCCCCCGGGATGGAAGGTTTTTCCCACACTGGTATTACGGTACAGAAATGAGCAGCACGATAGTAAATAGAGGGATAAAGGGCCCCCCCCTCACATCTCAGGGGCCCTTTGTCTCTTTGTCTGGGGCGCTCTGTATTGTATTAGTGTAAATCTCAGGATGGGGGGGGGCTTTGTCTCGGCGTATCGAATCTTCGGAACCGGGATGGTGTGGACTGTACAGCGTGACGCCGCACCCCCTCCCCCCCCAGCGCTGATCCCTCCGTCTCTGGAAAATCCTTTTTAACAAATAGAAGCTGCGGCCCCCTCCCCCTCCCCCTCTCTGGGCCTTTCTCTGCCTCCTCTAATAAAATGCAAATCACTTTATCCCGAGCCCCCCCTCCCCGTGTACATTCAACATTCACCCCTCGAGACCCCCCCAATTCCTATCCAGGGTGGGAATCTGCCTGGGAATGGACATTCTATTGGATCCCAGGATTGGGGATACTCCTATACATGCATGGGGCAATATGGGGGAGGGGGGGCAGGCACTATCATAGGGGGTGCATGTGGGGGGGTTCTTCCATTACAGGGGGTGCATATTGGGGGGTTCCTCCATTACAGGGGGTGCATATTGGGGGGTTGCTCGATTACAGGGGGTGCATGTGGGGGGTTCCTCCATTACAGGGGTGCACAGGGGGGTTCCTCCATTACAGGGGTGCACAGGGGGGTTCCTCCATTACAGGGGTGCACAGGGGGGTTCCTCCATTACAGGGGTGCACAGGGGGGTTCCTCCATTACAGGGGGTGCATATTGGGGGGGTTCCTCCATTACAGGGGGTGCATATTGGGGGGGTTCCTCCATTACAGGGGGTGCATGTGGGGGGGGTTCCTCCATTACAGGGGGTGAATAGGGGGGGACATATGGGGGGTTCTCCTTTACAGGGGGTGCATGTGGGGGGACAGTCGGGGGGGGGGGGGGTTGTATCAGGACGACAGTCGGGGGGGGGGGTTGTATCAGGACGACAGTCGGGGGGGGAAATGTGTCAGGACGACAGTCGGGGGGGGGGGGGGGGGGTTGTATCAGGACGACAGTCGGGGGGGGGGGTTGTATCAAGACGACAGTCGGGGGGGGGTGGAGTTGTATCAGGACGACAGTCGGGGGGGGGTGGAGTTGTATCAGGACGACAGTCGGGGGGGGGGTTGTATCAGGACGACAGTCGGGGGGGGAAATGTGTCAGGACGACAGTCGGGGGGGGGGGGGGGAGTTGTGTCAGGACGACAGTCGGGGGGGGGGGGGGGGGGGAGTTGTGTCAGGACGACAGTCGGGGGGGGGTGGAGTTGTATCAGGACGACAGTCGGGGGGGGGTGGAGTTGTATCAGGACGACAGTCGGGGGGGGGTTGTATCAGGACGACAGTCGGGGGGGGGGTGGAGTTGTATCAGGACGACAGTCGGGGGGGGTGGAGTTGTATCAGGACGACAGTCGGGGGGGGGGTTGTATCAGGACGACAGTCGGGGGGGGAAATGTGTCAGGACGACAGTCGGGGGGGGGGGGGGGAGTTGTGTCAGGACGACAGTCGGGGGGGGGGGGGGGGGGGAGTTGTGTCAGGACGACAGTCGGGGGGGGAATTGTGTCAGGACGACAGTCGGGGGGGGGAATTGTGTCAGGACGACAGTCGGGGGGGGGGGGAGTTGTGTCAGGACGACAGTCGGGGGGGGGGGAGTTGTGTCAGGACGACAGTCGGGGGGGGGGAGTTGTGTCAGGACGACAGTCGGGGGGGGGGAGTTGTGTCAGGACGACAGTCGGGGGGGGAGTTGTGTCAGGACGACAGTCGGGGGGGGAGTTGTGTCAGGACGACAGTCGGGGGGGGGGGAGTTGTGTCAGGACGACAGTCGGGGGGGGGGAGTTGTGTCAGGACGACAGTCGGGGGGGGGGGGGGGTTGTGTCAGGACGACAGTCGGGGGGGAAATGTGTCAGGACGACAGTCGGGGGGGGGGGGGGGGAGTTGTGTCAGGACGACAGTCGGGGGGGGGGGGGGGGGGAATTGTGTCAGGACGACAGTCGGGGGGGGGAGTTGTGTCAGGACGACAGTCGGGGGGGGGAGTTGTGTCAGGACGACAGTCGGGGGGGGGAGTTGTGTCAGGACGACAGTCGGGGGGGGGAGTTGTGTCAGGACGACAGTCGGGGGGGGGAGTTGTGTCAGGACGACAGTCGGGGGGGGGAGTTGTGTCAGGACGACAGTCGGGGGGGGGAGTTGTGTCAGGACGACAGTCGGGGGGGGGAGTTGTGTCAGGACGACAGTCGGGGGGGGGAGTTGTGTCAGGACGACAGTCGGGGGGGGAGTTGTGTCAGGACGACAGTCGGGGGGGGGAGTTGTGTCAGGACGACAGTCGGGGGGGGAGTTGTGTCAGGACGACAGTCGGGGGGGGGAGTTGTGTCAGGACGACAGTCGGGGGGGGGGAGTTGTGTCAGGACGACAGTCGGGGGGGGGAGTTGTGTCAGGACGACAGTCGGGGGGGGAGTTGTGTCAGGACGACAGTCGGGGGGGGGAGTTGTGTCAGGACGACAGTCGGGGGGGGGAGTTGTGTCAGGACGACAGTCGGGGGGGGGAGTTGTGTCAGGACGACAGTCGGGGGGGGAGTTGTGTCAGGACGACAGTCGGGGGGGGGAGTTGTGTCAGGACGACAGTCGGGGGGGGGAGTTGTGTCAGGACGACAGTCGGGGGGGGGAGTTGTGTCAGGACGACAGTCGGGGGGGGGAGTTGTGTCAGGACGACAGTCGGGGGGGGGAGTTGTGTCAGGACGACAGTCGGGGGGGGGAGTTGTGTCAGGACGACAGTCGGGGGGGGGAGTTGTGTCAGGACGACAGTCGGGGGGGGGAGTTGTGTCAGGACGACAGTCGGGGGGGGGAGTTGTGTCAGGACGACAGTCGGGGGGGGGAGTTGTGTCAGGACGACAGTCGGGGGGGGGAGTTGTGTCAGGACGACAGTCGGGGGGGGGAGTTGTGTCAGGACGACAGTCGGGGGGGGGAGTTGTGTCAGGACGACAGTCGGGGGGGGGAGTTGTGTCAGGACGACAGTCGGGGGGGGGAGTTGTGTCAGGACGACAGTCGGGGGGGGGAGTTGTGTCAGGACGACAGTCGGGGGGGGGAGTTGTGTCAGGACGACAGTCGGGGGGGGGAGTTGTGTCAGGACGACAGTCGGGGGGGGGAGTTGTGTCAGGACGACAGTCGGGGGGGGGAGTTGTGTCAGGACGACAGTCGGGGGGGGGAGTTGTGTCAGGACGACAGTCGGGGGGGGGAGTTGTGTCAGGACGACAGTCGGGGGGGGGAGTTGTGTCAGGACGACAGTCGGGGGGGGGAGTTGTGTCAGGACGACAGTCGGGGGGGGGAGTTGTGTCAGGACGACAGTCGGGGGGGGGAGTTGTGTCAGGACGACAGTCGGGGGGGGGGAGTTGTGTCAGGACGACAGTCGGGGGGGGGGAGTTGTGTCAGGACGACAGTCGGGGGGGGGGAGTTGTGTCAGGACGACAGTCGGGGGGGGGGAGTTGTGTCAGGACGACAGTCGGGGGGGGGGAGTTGTGTCAGGACGACAGTCGGGGGGGGGGGAGTTGTGTCAGGACGACAGTCGGGGGGGGGGAGTTGTGTCAGGACGACAGTCGGGGGGGGGGAGTTGTGTCAGGACGACAGTCGGGGGGGGGGAGTTGTGTCAGGACGACAGTCGGGGGGGGGAGTTGTGTCAGGACGACAGTCGGGGGGGAGTTGTGTCAGGACGACAGTCGGGGGGGAGTTGTGTCAGGACGACAGTCGGGGGGGAGTTGTGTCAGGACGACAGTCGGGGGGGAGTTGTGTCAGGACGACAGTCGGGGGGGAGTTGTGTCAGGACGACAGTCGGGGGGGAGTTGTGTCAGGACGACAGTCGGGGGGGAGTTGTGTAAGGACGACAGTCGGGGGGGAGTTGTGTCAGGACGACAGTCGGGGGGGAGTTGTGTCAGGACGACAGTCGGGGGGGAGTTGTGTCAGGACGACAGTCGGGGGGGAGTTGTGTCAGGACGACAGTCGGGGGGGAGTTGTGTCAGGACGACAGTCGGGGGGGAGTTGTGTCAGGACGACAGTCGGGGGGGAGTTGTGTCAGGACGACAGTCGGGGGGGAGTTGTGTCAGGACGACAGTCGGGGGGGAGTTGTGTCAGGACGACAGTCGGGGGGGAGTTGTGTCAGGACGACAGTCGGGGGGGAGTTGTGTCAGGACGACAGTCGGGGGGGAGTTGTGTCAGGACGACAGTCGGGGGGGAGTTGTGTCAGGACGACAGTCGGGGGGGAGTTGTGTCAGGACGACAGTCGGGGGGAGTTGTGTCAGGACGACAGTCGGGGGGAGTTGTGTCAGGACGACAGTCGGGGGGAGTTGTGTCAGGACGACAGTCGGGGGGAGTTGTGTCAGGACGACAGTCGGGGGGAGTTGTGTCAGGACGACAGTCGGGGGGAGTTGTGTCAGGACGACAGTCGGGGGGAGTTGTGTCAGGACGACAGTCGGGGGGAGTTGTGTCAGGACGACAGTCGGGGGGAGTTGTGTCAGGACGACAGTCGGGGGGGAGTTGTGTCAGGACGACAGTCGGGGGGGAGTTGTGTCAGGACGACAGTCGGGGGGGAGTTGTGTCAGGACGACAGTCGGGGGGGAGTTGTGTCAGGACGACAGTCGGGGGGAGTTGTGTCAGGACGACAGTCGGGGGGAGGTGTATCAGGACGACAGTCGGGGGGAGGTGTATCAGGACGACAGTCGGGGGGAGTTGTATCAGGACGACAGTCGGGGGGAGTTGTATCAGGACGACAGTCGGGGGGAGTTGTATCAGGACGACAGTCGGGGGGAGTTGTATCAGGACGACAGTCGGGGGGAGTTGTATCAGGACGACAGTCGGGGGGAGTTGTATCAGGACGACAGTCGGGGGGAGTTGTATCAGGACGACAGTCGGGGGGAGTTGTATTAGGACGACAGTCGGGGGGGTTGTATCAGGAGGACAGTCGGGGGGGGGGTTGTATTATGAGGACAGTCGGGGGGGGTTGTATTATGAGGACAGTCGGGGGGGGTTGTATTATGAGGACAGTCGGGGGGGGTTGTATTATGAGGACAGTCGGGGGGGTTGTATTAAGAGGACAGTCGGGGGGGTTGTATTAAGAGGACAGTCGGGGGGTTGTATTAAGAGGACAGTCGGGGGGGTTGTATTAAGAGGACAGTCGGGGGGGTTGTATTAAGAGGACAGTCGGGGGGTTGTATTAGGAGGACAGTCGGGGGGGTTGTATTAGGACAGTCGGGGGGGGGGGGTGTATAAGGAGGACAGTCGGGGGAGTTGTATTAGGAGGACAGTCGGGGGAGGGTTGTATTATGAGGACAGTCGGGGGGTGTATTAGGAGGACAGTCGGGGGGTTGTATTAGGAGGACAGTCGGGGGGTTGTATTAGGAGGACAGTCGGGGGGTTGTATTAGGAGGACAGTCGGGGGGTTGTATTAGGACAGTCGGGGGGTTGTATTAGGAGGACAGTCGGGGGGTTGTATTAGGAGGACAGTCGGGGGGTTGTATTAGGAGGACAGTCGAGGGGGTTGTAATAGGAGGACAGTCAGTGCTGAGCTGGCACTCTCCGGGGACAGTAGTGACAGGTCAGCGTTTGGCGGTGTGGAGAAGCTTCCAGTAGACAATAGTGTGAGGACAATGGCTGGATCTGTCACTTCTCATCCCGGGAAGGACGGCTTCTGATTGGTCAATATTCCGGACATAACACACAATGGAAGAGCAGGACCTCGGAGGGTCTGTCATCGGGACCCGGGGCCCCATCAGGCGGATGACCTCAACAGGTTCATTCTCCTTGGACGGCATTCACAAATCCAGAAATCCAAACCCAGCCCATTCACCGATCTGACCACCGTACCATCCCCCACCATTCTCCATCCAACCACTGCTGTGATATTGTCCAGCATGCTGGCAGATCCTTCCAAGGAGTTCAGCAGTTCTTACATGCAGCTGTCCCTCATACAATACAGAGAGTGGGCGGGGCAAGCTCAGTCCCCTCCCCTGAGAGCCTCTGATCGCTCTGCACAAAGATCATCTTCTCAGACTGCCAGAGAATTCCATTTCCGAGAAGAGGAACCGCACCCAACCACAGGCCCTGCAGAGGGGCCCCCTCCCTGACCAGCCTCGTGTCACCCCGACTCCAGATCCCCCCTCCCTGACCAGCCTCGTGTCACCCCGACTCCAGATCCCCCCTCCCTGACCAGCCTCGTGTCACCCCGACTCCAGATCCCCCCTCCCTGACCAGCCTCGTGTCACCCCGACTCCAGATCCCCCCTCCCTGACCAGCCTCGTGTCACCCCGACTCCAGATCCCCCCTCCCCTATCAGCCCCGTGTCACCCCGACTCCAGATCCCCCCTCCCTGACCAGTCCCGTGTCACCCCGACTCCAGAATGCCCCTCTCTGACCAGTCCCGTGTCACCCCGACTCCAGATCCCCCCTCTCTGACCAGCCCCGTGTCACCCCAACTCCAGAACACCCCTCACTGACCAGCCCCGTGTCACCCCGACTCCAGAACCCCCCCTCACTGACCAGCCCCGTGTCACCCCAACTCCAGAACCCCCTCACTGACCAGCCCTGTGTCACCCCGACTCCAGAACCCCCCTCCCCTATCAGCCCCGTGTCACCCGACTCCAGATCCCCCCTCCCTGACCAGTCCCGTGTCACCCCGACTCCAGATCCCCCCTCCCTGACCAGCCTCGTGTCACCCTGACTCCAGATCCCCCCTCCCTGACCAGTCCCGTGTCAATCCGACTCCAGATCCCCCCTCCCCTATCAGCCCCGTGTCACCCCGACTCCAGATCCCCCCTCCCTGACCAGCCTCGTGTCACCCTGACTCCAGATCCCCCCTCCCTGACCAGTCCCGTGTCAATCCGACTCCAGATCCCCCCTCCCCTATCAGCCCCGTGTCACCCCGACTCCAGATCCCCCCTCTCTGACCAGCCCCGTGTCACCCTGACTCCAGATCCCCCCTCCCTGACCAGTCCCGTGTCACCCCGACTCCAGAACCCCCCTCTCTGACCAGCCCCGTGTCACCCCAACTCCAGAACACCCCTCACTGACCAGCCCCGTGTCACCCCGACTCCAGAACCCCCCCTCACTGACCAGCCCCGTGTCACCCCAACTCCAGAACCCCCTCACTGACCAGCCCTGTGTCACCCCGACTCCAGAACCCCCCTCTCTGACCAGCCCCGTGTCACCCCGACTCCAGAACCCCCCCCTCACTGACCAGCCCCGTGTCACCCCAACTCCAGAACCCCCCTCTCTGACCAGCCCCGTGTCACCCCAACACCAGAGCCCCCCTCCCTGACCAGTCCTGTGTCACTCCGACTCCAGAACCCCCCTCTCTGACCAGCCCCGTGTCACCCCAACACCAGAGCCCCCCTCCCTGACCAGTCCTGTGTCACTCCGACTCCAGAACCCCCCTCTCTGACCGGCCTTGTGTCACCCCAACGCCAGAGCCCCCCTCCCTGACCGACCTCGTGTCACCCCAACTCCAGAACCCCCCCTCTCTGACCAGCCCCCTGTCACCCCGACTCCAGAACTCCCCTCACTGACCAGCCCTGTTTTACCCCAACACCAGAGTCCCCCTCCCTGACCGACTTCGTGTCACCCCGACTCCAGAACCCCCCTCTCTGACCAGCCCCGTGTCACCCCAACGCCAGAGCCCCCCTCCCTGACCAGTCCGGTGTCACCCCGACTCCAGAACCCCCCTCTCTGACCAGCCCCGTGTCACCCCAACGCCAAAGCCCCCCTCCCTGACCAGTCCCGTATCACCCTGACTCCAGAACCCCCCTCTCTGACCAGCCCCGTGTCACCCCAACACCAGAGCCCCCCGCCCTGACCAGTCCTGTGTCACTCCGACTCCAGAACCCCCCTCTCTGACCGGCCTTGTGTCACCCCAACGCCAGAGCCCCCCTCCCTGACCGACCTCGTGTCACCCCAACTCCAGAACCCCCCCTCTCTGACCAGCCCCCTGTCACCCCGACTCCAGAACTCCCCTCACTGACCAGCCCTGTTTTACCCCAACACCAGAGTCCCCCTCCCTGACCGACTTCGTGTCACCCCGACTCCAGAACCCCCCCTCTCTGACCAGCCCCCTGTCACCCCGACTCCAGAGCCCCTCCCCGACCGGCCCCTGTGACAACCAACTCCAGAGCCCCCCCCTCCATGACCAGCCTCGTGTCACCCCAACTCCAGAGCCCCCCTATAACTGACAGGCCCAGTGTCGGCTCGACTCCAGAGCACCCCTTCCCTTGGTGACCCTGACTCCAGAGCCCCCCTTCCCTTAGTGACCCTGACTCCAGAGCCCCCCTCCCAGAATGGGCGCGTGTGAAAGGCCTGGATTTCAGAGGATGAGGATTCAGGTGTAGGAAAGGCCTGGATTTCGGAGGATGAAGAGGATTCAGGTATAGGAAAGGCCTGGATTTCAGAGGATGATGAGGATTCAGGTGTAGGAAAGCCCTGGATTTCAGAGGATGAGGATTCAGGTGTAGGAAAGGCCTGGATTTCAGAGGATGAGGATTCAGGTATAGGAAAGCCCTGGATTTCAGAGGATGATGAGGATTCAGGTATAGGAAAGGCCTGGATTTCAGAGGATGAGGATTCAGGTATAGGAAAGCCCTGGATTTCAGAGGATGAGGATTCAGGTATAGGAAAGGCCTGGATTTCGGAGGATGAAGAGGATTCAGGTGTAGGAAAGCCCTGGATTTCAGAGGATGATGAGGATTCAGGTGTAGGAAAGCCCTGGATTTCAGAGGATGAGGATTCAGGTATAGGAAAGGCCTGGATTTCGGAGGATGATGAGGATTCAGGTATAGGAAAGCCCTGGATTTCAGAGGATGATGAGGATTCAGGTGTAGGAAAGGCCTGGATTTCGGAGGATGATGAGGATTCAGGTGTAGGAAAGGCCTGGATTTCGGATGGCCGATAACGAGGATTCAGGTGTAGGAAAGGCCTGGATTTCGGAGGATGATGAGGATTCAGGTGTAGTTAAGGCCTGGATTTCAGAGGATGATGAGGATTCAGGTGTAGGAAAGCCCTGGATTTCAGAGGATGAGGATTCAGGTATAGGAAAGGCCTGGATTTCAGAGGATGATGAGGATTCAGGTGTAGGAAAGCCCTGGATTTCAGAGGATGAGGATTCAGGTATAGGAAAGGCCTGGATTTCAGAGGATGATGAGGATTCAGGTGTAGTTAAGGCCTGGATTTCGTTGGATGATGAGGATTTAGGTATAGGAAAGGCCTGGATTTCAGAGGATGATGAGGATTCAGGTGTAGGAAAGCCCTGGATTTCAGAGGATGAGGATTCAGGTATAGGAAAGGCCTGGATTTCAGAGGATGATGAGGATTCAGGTGTAGGAAAGCCCTGGATTTCAGAGGATGAGGATTCAGGTGTAGGAAAGGCCTGGATTTGGGAGGATGATGAGGATTCAGGTATAGGAAAGGCCTGGATTTCGTTGGATGATGAGGATTCAGGTATAGGAAAGGCCTGGATTTCGGAGGATGAAGAGGATTCAGGTGTAGGAAAGCCCTGGATTTCAGAGGATGAGGATTCAGGTATAGGAAAGGCCTGGATTTCGGAGGATGATGAGGATTCAGGTATAGGAAAGGCCTGGATTTCGGAGGATGATGAGGATTCAGGTGTAGGAAAGGCCTGGATGTCGGAGGATGATGAGGATTCAGGTGTAGGAAAGGCCTGGATTTCAGAGGATGATGAGGATTCAGGTGTAGGAAAGGCCTGGATTTCGGAGGATGATGAGGTTTCAGTTGTAGGAGAGGCCTGGATGTCGGAGGATGATGAGGATTCAGGTGTAGGAAAGGCCTGGATTTGGGAGGATGATGAGGATTCAGGTGTAGGAAAGGCCTGGATGTCGGAGGATGAGGATTCAGGTGTAGGAAAGGCCTGGATTTCGGAGGATGATGAGGATTCAGGTATAGGAAAGGCCTGGATTTCAGATGATGATGAGGATTCAGGTATAGGAAAGCCCAGGATTTCGGAGGATGAGGATTCAGGTGTAGGAAAGGCCTGGATTTCGGAGGCCGTTAACGAGGATTCAGGTGTAAGAAAGGCCTGGATTTGGGAGGATGATGAGGATTCAGGTATAGGAAAGCCCAGGATTTCGGAGGATGAGGATTCAGGTGTAGGAAAGGCCTGGATTTCGGAGGCCGTTAACGAGGATTCAGGTGTAAGAAAGGCCTGGATTTCGGAGGATGATGAGGATTCAGGTGTAGGAAAGGCCTGGATTTCAGAGGATGATGAGGATTCAGGTGTAGGAAAGGCCTGGATTTGGGAGGATGATGAGGATTCAGGTGTAGGAAAGGCCTGGATTTGGGAGGATGATGAGGATTCAGGTATAGGAAAGGCCTGGATTTGGGAGGATGATGAGGATTCAGGTGTAGGAAAGGCCTGGATTTGGGAGGATGATGAGGATTCAGGTGTAGGAAAGGCCTGGATTTCAGAGGATGATGAGGATTCAGGTATAGGAAAGGCCTGGATTTCAGAGGATGATGAGGATTCAGGTATAGGAAAGCCCTGGATTTCAGAGGATGATGAGGATTCAGGTGTAGGAAAGGCCTGGATTTCGGAGGATGATGAGGATTCAGGTGTAGGAAAGGCCTGGATTTGGGAGGATGATGAGGATTCAGGTATAGGAAAGGCCTGGATTTCAGAGGATGATGAGGATTCAGGTATAGGAAAGCCCTGGATTTCAGAGGATGATGAGGATTCAGGTGTAGGAAAGGCCTGGATTTGGGAGGATGATGAGGATTCAGGTGTAGGAAAGGCCTGGATTTGGGAGGATGATGAGGATTCAGGTATAGGAAAGGCCTGGATTTGGGAGGATGATGAGGATTCAGGTGTAGGAAAGGCCTGGATTTCGGAGGATGAGGATTCAGGTGTAGGAAAGGCCTGGATGTCGGAGGATGATGAGGATTCAGGTGTAGGAAAGGCCTGGATGTCGGAGGATGATGAGGATTCAGGTGTAGGAAAGGCCTGGATTTGGGAGGATGATGAGGATTCAGGTATAGGAAAGGCCTGGATTTCGGAGGATGAGGATTCAGGTGTAGGAAAGCCCTGGATTTCGGAGGATGATGAGGATTCAGGTGTAGGAAAGGCCTGGATTTCGGAGGATGATGAGGATTCAGGTATAGGAAAGGCCTGGATTTCGGAGGATGATGAGGTTTCAGTTGTAGGAGAGGCCTGGATGTCGGAGGATGATGAGGATTCAGGTGTAGGAAAGGCCTGGATTTGGGAGGATGATGAGGATTCAGGTGTAGGAAAGGCCTGGATTTGGGAGGATGATGAGGATTCAGGTGTAGGAAAGGCCTGGATTTGGGAGGATGATGAGGATTCAGGTGTAGGAAAGGCCTGGATTTGGGAGGATGATGAGGATTCAGGTGTAGGAAAGGCCTGGATTTGGGAGGATGATGAGATTTCAGGTGTAGGAAAGGCCTGGATTTGGGAGGATGATGAGGATTCAGGTGTAGGAAAGGCCTGGATTTGGGAGGATGATGAGGATTCAGGTGTAGGAAAGGTCTGGATTTCGGAGCATGAAGAGGATTCAGGTGTAGGAAAGGCCTGGATTTCGGAGGATGAAGAGGATTCAGGTATAGGAAAGGCCTGGATTTCGGAGGATGAGGATTCAGGTGTAGGAAAGGCCTGGATTTCGTTGGATGAAGAGGATTCAGGTGTAGGAAAGCCCTGGATTTCGGAGCATGAAGAGGATTCAGGTATAGGAAAGGCCTGGATTTCGTTGGATGAAGAGGATTCAGGTATAGGAAAGGCCTGGATTTCGGAGGCCGATAACGAGGATTCAGGTGTAGGAAAGGCCTGGATTTCAGAGGATGATGAGGATTCAGGTGTAGGAAAGGCCTGGATTTCGTTGGATGATGAGGATTCAGGTGTAGGAAAGGCCTGGATTTCACAGGATGATGAGGATTCAGGTGTAGGAAAGGCCTGGATTTGGGAGGATGATGAGGATTCAGGTGTAGGAAAGGCCTGGATTTGGGAGGATGATGAGGATTCAGGTGTAGGAAAGGCCTGGATTTCAGAGGATGAGAATTCAGGTGTAGGAAAGGCCTGGATTTCAGAGGATGATGAGGATTCAGGTATAGGAAAGCCCTGGATTTCGGAAGATGATGAGGATTCAGGTGTAGGAAAGGCCTGGATTTCAGAGGATGATGAGGATTCAGGTGTAGGAAAGGCCTGGATTTGGGAGGATGATGAGGATTCAGGTGTAGGAAAGGCCTGGATTTGGGAGGATGATGAGGATTCAGGTGTAGGAAAGGCCTGGATGTCGGAGGATGATGAGGATTCAGGTGTAGGAAAGGCCTGGATGTCGGAGGACGATGAGGATTCAGGTGTAGGAAAGGCCTGGATTTCGGAGGATGATGAGGATTCAGGTGTAGGAAAGGACTGGATTTGGGAGGATGATGAGGATTCAGGTATAGGAAAGGCCTGGATTTCAGAGGATGATGAGGATTCAGGTATAGGAAAGGCCTGGATTTGGGAGGATGATGAGATTTCAGGTGTAGGAAAGGCCTGGATTTCGGAGGATGATGAGGATTCAGGTGTAGGAAAGGCCTGGATTTGGGAGGATGATGAGGATTCAGGTGTAGGAAAGGCCTGGATTTCGGAGGATGATGAGGATTCAGGTGTAGGAAAGGCCTGGATTTGGGAGGATGATGAGGATTCAGGTGTAGGAAAGGCCTGGATTTCGGAGGATGAGAAGGATTCAGGTGTAGGAAAGGCCTGGATTTCGGAGGATGATGAGGATTCAGGTATAGGAAAGCCCTGGATTTCACAGGATGATGAGGATTCAGGTATAGGAAAGGCCTGGATTTCGGAGGATGATGAGGATTCAGGTGTAGGAAAGCCCTGGATTTCACAGGATGATGAGGATTCAGGTGTAGGAAAGGCCTGGATTTGGGAGGATGATGAGGATTCAGGTATAGGAAAGGCCTGGATTTCAGAGGATGATGAGGATTCAGGTATAGGAAAGGCCTGGATTTCAGAGGATGAGGAGGATTCAGGTGTAGGAAAGGCCTGGATTTGGGAGGATGAGGAGGATTCAGGTATAGGAAAGGCCTGGATTTCGGAGGATGATGAGGATTCAGGTATAGGAAAGGCCTGGATTTCAGAGGATGATGAGGATTCAGGTATAGGAAAGGCCTGGATTTCAGAGGATGATGAGGATTCAGGTGTAGGAAAGGCCTGGATTTCGGAGCATGATGAGGATTCAGGTGTAGGAAAGGCCTGGATGTCGGAGGATGATGAGGATTCAGGTGTAGGAAAGGCCTGGATGTCGGAGGATGAGGATGATTCAGGTGTAGGAAAGGCCTGGATTTGGGAGGATGATGAGGATTCAGGTGTAGGAAAGGCCTGGATTTGGGAGGATGATGAGGATTCAGGTGTAGGAAAGGCCTGGATGTCGGAGGATGATGAGGATTCAGGTATAGGAAAGGCCTGGATTTGGGAGGATGATGAGGATTCAGGTGTAGGAAAGGCCTGGATTTGGGAGGATGATGAGGATTCAGGTGTAGGAAAGGCCTGGATTTGGGAGGATGATGAGGATTCAGGTATAGGAAAGGCCTGGATTTCGGAGGATGATGAGGATTCAGGTGTAGGAAAGGCCTGGATGTCGGAGGATGATGAGGATTCAGGTGTAGGAAAGGCCTGGATTTGGGAGGATAAGATTTCAGGTGTAGGAAAGGCCTGGATTTGGGAGGATGAAGAGGATTCAGGTGTAGGAAAGGCCTGGATTTCGGAGGATGATGAGGATTCAGGTGTAGTAAAGGCCTGGATGTCGGAGGATGATGAGGATTCAGGTATAGGAAAGGCCTGGATTTCGGAGGATGATGAGGATTCAGGTGTAGGAAAGGCTTGGATTTGGGAGGATGATGAGGATTCAGGTGTAGGAAAGGCCTGGATTTGGGAGGATGATGAGGATTCAGGTGTAGGAAAGGCCTGGATTTGGGAGGATGATGAGGATTCAGGTGTAGGAAAGGCCTGGATTTCGGAGGATGATGAGGATTCAGGTGTAGGAAAGGCCTGGATTTCAGAGGA
Source organism: Lithobates septentrionalis (assembly GCA_037952835.1). NCBI lineage: Eukaryota > Metazoa > Chordata > Amphibia > Anura > Ranidae > Lithobates > Lithobates septentrionalis. The sequence goes on along the minus strand of JBBDGP010005879.1, from coordinate 36,316 downwards.
TGATGAGGATTCAGGTGTAGGAAAGGCCTGGATTTCGGAGGATGATGAGGATTCAGGTGTAGGAAAGGCCTGGATTTCGGAGGATGATGAGGATTCAGGTGTAGGAAAGGCCTGGATTTCGGAGGATGATGAGGATTCAGGTGTAGGAAAGGCCTGGATTTCGGAGGATGATGAGGATTCAGGTGTAGGAAAGGCCTGGATTTCGGAGGATGATGAGGATTCAGGTATAGGAAAGGCCTGGATTTCGGAGGATGATGAGAATTCAGGTGTAGGGAAGGCCTGGATTTGGGAGGATGATGAGGATTCAGGTGTAGGAAAGGCCTGGATTTGGGAGGATGATGAGGATTCAGGTGTAGGAAAGGCCTGGATTTGGGAGGATGATGAGGATTCAGGTGTAGGAAAGGCCTGGATTTGGGAGGATGATGAGGATTCAGGTATAGGAAAGGCCTGGATTTGGGAGGATGATGAGGATTCAGGTGTAGGAAAGGCCTGGATTTCGGAGGATGATGAGGATTCAGGTATAGGAAAGGCCTGGATTTCGGAGGATGATGAGGATTCAGGTGTAGGAAAGGCCTGGATTTCGGAGGCCGCTAACGAGGATTCAGGTGTAGGAAAGGCCTGGATTTGGGAGAATGATGAGGATTCAGGTGTAGGAAAGGCCTGGATTTGGGAGGATGATGAGGATTCAGGTGTAGGAAAGGCCTGGATTTCGGAGGATGATGAGAATTCAGGTGTAGGGAAGGCCTGGATTTGGGAGAATGATGAGGATTCAGGTGTAGGAAAGGCCTGGATTTGGGAGGATGAAGAGGATTCAGGTATAGGAAAGGCCTGGATTTCGGAGGATGATGAGGATTCAGGTATAGGAAAGGCCTGGATTTCGGAGGATGATGAAGATTCAGGTATAGGAAAGGCCTGGATTTCGGAGGATGATGAGGATTCAGGTATAGGAAAGGCCTGGATTTCGGAGGATGATGAGGATTCAGGTATAGGAAAGGCCTGGATTTCGGAGGAAGATGAGGATTCAGGTGTAGGAAAGGCCTGGATTTCGGAGGATGATGAGGATTCAGGTATAGGAAAGGCCTGGATTTCGGAGGATGATGAGGATTCAGGTATAGGAAAGGCCTGGATTTCGGAGGATGATGAGGATTCAGGTATAGGATAGGCCTGGATTTCAGAGGCCGATAACGAGGATTCAGGTAGCAGTAGAAGAAGATTTCACACTTCATCACCTCCACGGTCTCCACTGGTTAAAGGTTAACTGAGCTCAGCGAGAAGCCGGAGAGGGGCGCTCAGCAGGAAAGACAATTAATAAGTGACCTCTGACAGCCAATGTCCACTGCGGAGTTAATATTGTGGAGACCCCCCCAGACACATATGTCCTGGTGACGAGTGAGGCCACTTAGTGAAAAGGAGGCTGAGGGGAGGCAGGAGCAGCCCAATAGGGGGCACTCCACCCAAAATTGCTATCAGTGTGTGTAGGATGCTTGGAGGTCAGGGAGATCAGATTATAGTCTAAGGGGTTCCCATCATACCCGATTCTCTCACTTTATAACAAGAATGGATTTTTTCTCTGTGCTGTAACTAAAAGAGAGAGACTTCAAACCGGGCGCACAACCCCCCCCTCCCCGCACACATGGGCCGGGCGCACAACCCCCCTCCCCGCACACATGGGCCGGGCGCACAACCCCCCTCCCCGCACACATGGGCCGGGCGCACAACCCCCCTCCCCGCACACATGGGCCGGGCGCACAACCCCCCTCCCCGCACACATGGGCCGGGCGCACAACCCCCCTCCCCGCACACATGGGCCGGGCGCACAACCTCCCTCCCCGCACACATGGGCCGGGCGCACAACCCCCCTCCCCGCACACATGGGCCGGGCGCACAACCCCCCTCCCCGCACACATGGGCCGGGCGCACAACCCCCCTCCCCGCACACATGGGCCGGGCGCACAACCCCCCTCCCCACACACATGGGCCGGGCGCACAACCCCCCTCCCCGCACACATGGGCCGGGCGCACAACCTCCCTCCCCGCACACATGGACCGGGCGCACAACCCCCCTCCCCGCACACATGGGCCGGGCGCACAACCCCCCTCCCCGCACACATGGGCCGGGCGCACAACCCCCCTCCCCGCACACATGGGCCGGGCGCACAACCCCCCTCCCCGCACACATGGGCCGGGCGCACAACCCCCCTCCCCACACATGGGCCGGGCGCACAACCCCCCTCCCCGCACACATGGGCCGGGCGCACAACCCCCCTCCCCACACACATGGACCGGGCGCACAACCCCCCTCCCCACACACATGGACCGGGCGCACAACCCCCCTCCCCGCACACATGGGCCGGGCGCACAACCCCCCTCCCCGCACACATGGGCCGGGCGCACAACCCCCCTCCCCACACATGGGCCGGGCGCACAACCCCCCTCCCCACACACATGGACCGGGCGCACAACCCCCCTCCCCACACACATGGGCCGTGCGCACAACCCCCCCCCCCCGCACACAGGGGACAGGAGGGGCGCACAAACGGGCTGGGCGCATAACAACCCCCCACACACACAGGCCAGGCGCACAACCCCCCCCCCCGCGCACAAACGGGCTGGGTTTGGGCACACAACCCCTGCATACACAGGCTGGGCACCAACACAGAGGGGCACACACAGTTACCACAGTGAAGGATTAGAGAGAGGTGGGCCGGTTATCGGAATTCCTTCTCCCGTCAGTTGGGAAGAATCGGGACATGGAATATTCAGCAGATTTTGGTGCCGGAATCCACCATTTCTGTTCATCGGCACTAAACTCATTCCGGGTTGATGTGAGGATGCCGCAGTCCTGCCTGCCGTGTGCTGAACACAGGTTTAGAAGATGGGGGCCGGGGCGCAGGGAAGAGGGTTCAAGAAAGGAGGAAGGAGGTGGGGGGGCATTGGGGTTCAGGGATGATGGGAGTGGGGGGGACCAGAAAAGTGGGGTTCATTCATTTGTTGGCTGTATTACCGCACAGAACACCATATCAGCCTGTCGCATGTACAGAGCCCTTGGATAAATAAATCGGCACTGGTCTGGGGGGGGCGTATTTACACAAAAGCCCTCCAGAGTCATCCATGCGGTCACATGTACACAGCGCAGTGCTGGACCCGGTCACAGGAATGACGCCACCAGGAGGATCTTACAGGGGAAGAAAGAGAAACATTCCCCTCAGAAATCCCCGGTAGTCACCGATCAATGAATAAATATCCGGTGATGGCGGTATTCGGTGTAGTAGTGCGGTATGTGATCCGGTGATGGCGGTATTCGGTCTAGTAGTGCGGTATGGGATCCGGTGATGGCGGTATTCGGTCTAGTAGTGTGGTATGGCATCCGGTGATGGGGGTATTCGGTGTAGTAGTGTGGTATGGGATCCGGTGATGGCGGTATTCGGTGTAGTAGTGTGGTATGGGATCCGGTGATTGCGGTATTCGGTGTAGTAGTGCGGTATGGGATCCGGTAATAGCGGTATTCAGTGTAGTAGGGCGGTATGGGATCCGGTGATGGCGGTATTCGATGTAGTAGTGCGGTATGTGATCCGGTGATGGCGGTGTTCGGTGTAGTAGTGCGGTATGGGATCCGGTGATGGCGGTGTTCGGTGTAGTAGTGCGGTATGGGATCCGGTGATGGCGGTATTCGGTGTAGTAGTGCGGTATGGGATCCGGTGATGGCGGTATTCGGTGTCGGGGTGCGGTATGGGATCCGGTGATGGCGGTATTCGTGTCGGGGTGCGGTATGGGATCCGGTGATGGCGGTCTACAGTGTAGTAGTGCGGTATGGGATCCGGTGACGGCGGTATTCGGTGTAGTAGTGCGGTATAGGATCCGGTGATGGCGGTATTCAGTGTAGTAGTGCGGTATGGGATCCAGTGATGGCGGTATTCATGTCGGGTGCGGTATGGGATCCGGTGATGGCGGTTTTCGGTATAATAGTGCGGTATGGGATCCGGTGATGGTGGTTTTCGGTATAGTAGTGCGGTATGGGATCCGGTGATGGTGGTTTTCGGTGTAGTAGTGCGATATGGGATCCGGTGATGGTGGTTTTCGGTATAGTAGTGCGGTATGGGATCCGGTGATGGCAGTATGTGAGCCGTTGATGGCGGTATTCGTGTCGGGGTGCGGTATGGGATCCGGTGATGGCGGTGTTCGGTGTAGTAGTGCTGTATGGGATCCCGTGATGGCGGTATTCGGTGTAGTAGTGTGGTATGGGATCCGGTGATGGTGGTATTCGGTGTAGTAGTGCGGTATGGGATCCGGTGATGGCGGTATTCGGTGTAGTAGTGTGGTATGGGATCCGGTGATGGCGGTATTCGGTGTAGTAGTGCGGTATGGGATCCGGTGATGGCGGTATTCGGTGTAGTAGTGTGGTATGGGATCCGGTGATGGCGGTGTTCGGTGTAGTAGTGCTGTATGGGATCCCGTGATGGCGGTATTCGGTGTAGTAGTGTGGTATGGGATCCGGTGATGGCGGTATTCGGTGTAGTAGTGCGGTATGGGATCCGGTGATGGCGGTGTTCGGTGTAGTAGTGCTGTATGGGATCCCGTGATGGCGGTATTCGGTGTAGTAGTGCGGTATGTGATCCGGTGATGGCGGTATTCAGTGTAGTAGTGCGGTATGGGATCCGGTGATGGTGGTATGGGATCCGGTGATGGCGGTATTCGGTGTAGTAGTGCGGTATGGGATCCGGTGATGGCGGTATTCGGTGTAGTAGTGTGGTATGGGATCCGGTGATGGCGGTATTCGGTGTAGTAGTGCGGTATGGGATCCAGGGATGGCAGTATTCTGTGTCGGGGTGCGGTATGGGATCCGGTGATGGCGGTATGTGATCCGGTGATGGCGGTATTTGTGTCGGGCTGCGGTATGGGATCCGGTGATGCCGGTCTACAGTGTAGTAGTGCGGTATGGGATCCGGTGACGGCGGTATTCGGTGTAGTAGTGCGGTATAGGATCCGGTGATGGTGCTATGTGATCCGTTGATTGCGGTATTCGTGTCGGGTGTGGTATGGGATCCGGTGATGGCGGTATTCGGTGTAGTAGTGCGGTATGGGATCTGGTGATGGCGGTATGTGAGCCGTTGATGGCGGTATTCGGTGTAGTAGTGCGGTATAGGATCCGGTGATGGCGGTGTTCGGTGTAGTAGTGCGGTATGTGATCCGGTGATGGCGGTATTCGGTGTCAAGGTTCGGTATGTGATCCGGTGATGGCGGTATTCGGTGTAGTAGTGCGGTATGTGATCCGGTGATGGCGGTGTTCGGTGTAGTGCGGTATGGGATCCAGTGATGGCGGTATTCGGTGTAGTAGTGTGGTATGGGATCCGGTGATGGCGGTATGTGAGCCGTTGATGGCGGTATTCGTGTCGGGGTGCGGTATGGGATCCGGTGATGGCGGTATTCGGTGTAGTAGTGCGGTATGGGATCCGGTGATGGCGGTATGTGATCCGGTGATGGCGGTATTCGGTGTAGTAGTGCGGTATGGGATCCGGTGATGGCGGTATTCGGTGTAGTAGTGCGGTATGTGATCCGGTGATGGCGGTATTCGGTGTAGTAGTGCGGTATGGGATCCAGTGATGGCGGTATTCAGTGTAGTAGAGCGGTATGGGATCTGGTGATGGCGGTATTCGGTGTAGTAGGGCGGTATGGGATCCGGTGATGGCGGTATTCGGTGTTGTAGTGCGGTATGGGATCCGGTGATGGCGGTATTCGGTGTAGTAGTGCGGTATGGGATCCGGTGATGGCGGTATTCGGTGTAGTAGTGCGGTATGGGATCCGGTGATGGCGGTATCCGGTGTAGTATGGAGCGGTATGGGATCCGGTGATGGCGGTATTCGGTGTAGTAGTGCGGTATGGGATCCGGTGATGGCGGTATTCGGTGTAGTAGTGCGGTATGGGATCCGGTGATGGCGGTATTCGGTGTAGTAGTGCGGTATGGGATCCGGTGATGGCGGTATTCGGTGTAGTAGTGCGGTATGGGATCCGGTGATGGCGGTATTCGGTGTAGTAGTGCGGTATGGAATCCGGTGATGGCGGTATTCGGTGTAGTAGGGCGGTATGGGATCTGGTGATGGCGGTATACAGTGTAGTAGGGCGGTATGGGATCTGGTGATGGCGGTATTCGGTGTAGTAGGGCGGTATGGGATCTGGTGATGGCGGTATACAGTGTAGTAGGGCAGTATGGGATCTGGTGATGGCGGTATACAGTGTAGTAGTGCGGTATGGGATCCGGTGATGGCGGTATTCGGTGTAGTAGGGCGGTATGGGATCTGGTGATGGCGGTATACAGTGTAGTAGGGCGGTATGGGATCTGGTGATGGCGGTATGGGATCCGGTGATGGCGGTATTCGGTGTAGTATGGAGCGGTATGGGATCCGGTGATGGTGGTATTCGGTGTAGTAGGGCGGTATGGGATCTGGTGATGGCGGTATTCGGTGTAGTAGTGCGGTATGGGATCCGGTGATGGCGGTATTCGGTGTAGTAGGGCGGTATGGGATCTGGTGATGCCGGTATTCGGTGTAGTAGTGCGGTATGGGATCCGGTGATGGCGGTATTCGGTGTAGTATGGAGCGGTATGGGATCCGGTGATGGCGGTGTTCGGTGTAGTAGTGCGGTATGGGATCCGGTGATGGCGGTATTCGGTGTAGTAGTGCGGTATGGGATCCGGTGATGGCGGTATTCGGTATAGTAGTGCAGTATGGGATCCGGTGATGGCGGTATTCGGTATAGTAGTGCAGTATGGGATCCGGTGATGGCGGTATTCGGTGTAGTATGGAGCGGTATGGGATCCGGTGATGGCGGTATTCGGTGTAGTAGTGCGGTATGGGATCCGGTGATGGCGGTATTCGGTGTAGTAGTGTGGTTTGGGATCCGGTGATGGCGGTATACAGTGTAGTAGTGCGGTATGGGATCCGGTGATGGCGGTATACAGTGTAGTAGTGCGGTATGTGATCCGGGGATGGCGGTATTCGGTGTAGTAGTGCGGTATGTGATCCGGTGATGGCGGTATACAGTGTAGTAGTGCGGTATGGGATCCGGTGATGACGGTATTCGGTGTAGTATGGAGCGGTATGGGATCCGGTGATGGCGGTATTCGGTGTAGTAGTGCGGTATGGGATCCGGTGATGGCGGTAATCGGTGCAGTAGTGTGGTATGGGATCCGGTGATGGCGGTATTCGGTGCAGTAGTGTGGTATGGGATCCGGTGATGGCGGTATTCGGTGCAGTAGTGCGGTATGGGATCCGGTGATGGCGGTATTCGGTGTAGTAGGGCGGTATGGGATCCGGTGATGGCGGTATACAGTGTAGTAGTGCGGTATGTGATCCGGTGATGGCGGTATTCGGTGTAGTAGTGCGGTATGGGATCCGGTGATGGCGGTATTCGGTGTAGTAGTGCGGTATGTGATCCGGTGATGGCGGTATTCGGTGTAGTAGTGCGGTATGGGATCCGGTGATGGCGGTATTCGGTGTAGTAGTGTGGTTTGGGATCCGGTGATGGCGGTATTCGGTGTAGTAGTGCGGTATGGGATCCGGTGATGGCGGTATGTGATCCGGTGATGGCGGTATTCGGTGTAGTAGTGCGGTATGTGATCCGGTGATGGCGGTATACAGTGTAGTAGTGCGGTATGTGATCCGGTGATGGCGGTATTCGGTGTAGTAGTGCGGTATGGGATCCGGTGATGGCGGTATTCGGTGTAGTAGTGCGGTATGGGATCCGGTGATGGCGGTATTCGGTGCAGTAGTGCGGTATGGGATCCGGTGATGGCGGTATACAGTGTAGTAGTGCGGTATGTGATCCGGTGATGGCGGTATTCGGTGTAGTAGTGCGGTATGGGATCCGGTGATGGCGGTATACAGTGTAGTAGTGCGGTATGTGATCCGGTGATGGCGGTATTCGGTGTAGTAGTGCGGTATGTGATCCGGTGATGGCGGTATACAGTGTAGTAGTGCGGTATGTGATCCGGTGATGGCGGTATGGGATCCGGTGATGGCGGTATTCGGTGTAGTAGTGCGGTATGGGATCCGGTGATGGCGGTATGTGATCCGGTGATGGCGGTATTCGGTGTAGTAGTGCGGTATGGGATCCGGTGATGGCGGTATTCGGTGTAGTAGTGCGGTATGGGATCCGGTGATGGCGGTATACAGTGTAGTAGTGCGGTATGTGATCCGGTGATGGCGGTATGTGATCCGGTGATGGCGGTATTCGGTGTAGTAGTGCGGTATGGGATCCGGTGATGGCGGTATGTGATCCGGTGATGGCGGTATTCGGTGTAGTAGTGCGGTATGGGATCCGGTGATGGCGGTATTCGGTGTAGTAGTGCGGTATGGGATCCGGTGATGACGGTATTCGGTGTAGTATGGAGCGGTATGGGATCCGGTGATGGCGGTATTCGGTGTAGTAGGGCGGTATGAGATCTGGTGATGGCGGTATTCGGTGCAGTAGTGCGGTATGGGATCCGGTGATGGCGGTATACAGTGTAGTAGTGCGGTATGTGATCCGGTGATGGCGGTATTCGGTGTAGTAGTGCGGTATGTGATCCGGTGATGGCGGTATTCGGTGTAGTAGTGCGGTATGGGATCCGGTGATGGCGGTATTCGGTGTAGTAGTGCGGTATGGGATCCGGTGATGGCGGTATTCGGTGTAGTAGTGCGGTATGGGATCCGGTGATGGTGGTATTCGGTGTAGTAGTGCGGTATGGGATCCGGTGATGGCGGTATTCGGTGTAGTAGTGCGGTATGGGATCCGGTGATGGCGGTATACAGTGTAGTAGTGCGGTATGTGATCCGGTGATGGCGGTATTCGGTGTAGTAGTGCGGTATGCGATCCGGTGATGGCGGTATACAGTGTAGTAGTGCGGTATGTGATCCGGTGATGGCGGTATTCGGTGTAGTAGTGCGGTATGTGATCCGGTGATGGCGGTATTCGGTGTAGTAGTGCGGTATGTGATCCGGTGATGGCGGTATACAGTGTAGTAGTGCGGTATGTGATCCGGTGATGGCGGTATTCGGTGTAGTAGTGCGGTATGGGATCCGGTGATGGCGGTATTCGGTGTAGTAGTGCGGTATGGGATCCGGTGATGGCAGTATTCGGTGCAGTAGTGCGGTATGGGATCCGGTGATGGCGGTATACAGTGTAGTAGTGCGGTATGTGATCCGGTGATGGCGGTATTCGGTGTAGTAGTGCGGTATGGGATCCGGTGATGGCGGTATACAGTGTAGTAGTGCGGTATGTGATCCGGTGATGGCGGTATTCGGTGTAGTAGTGCGGTATGGGATCCGGTGATGGCGGTATACAGTGTAGTAGTGCGGTATGTGATCCGGTGATGGCGGTATTCGGTGTAGTAGTGCGGTATGGGATCCGGTGATGGCGGTATACAGTGTAGTAGTGCGGTATGTGATCCGGTGATGGCGGTATTCGGTGTAGTAGTGCGGTATGTGATCCGGTGATGGCGGTATACAGTGTAGTAGTGCGGTATGTGATCCGGTGATGGCGGTATTCGGTATAGTAGTGCAGTATGGGATCCGGTGATGGCGGTATTCGGTGTAGTAGTGCGGTATGGGATCCGGTGATGGCGGTATGTGATCCGGTGATGGCGGTATTCGGTGTAGTAGTGCGGTATGGGATCTGGTGATGGCGGTATTCGGTGCAGTAGTGCGGTATGGGATCCGGTGATGGCGGTATTCGGTGTAGTAGTGCGGTATGGGATCCGGTGATGGCGGTATACAGTGTAGTAGTGCGGTATGTGATCCAGTGATGGCGGTATTCGGTGTAGTAGTGCGGTATGGGATCCGGTGATGACGGTATTCGGTGTAGTATGGAGCGGTATGGGATCCGGTGATGGCGGTATTCGGTGTAGTAGGGCGGTATGGGATCCGGTGATGGCGGTATACAGTGTAGTAGTGCGGTATGTGATCCGGTGATGGCGGTATTCGGTGTAGTAGTGCGGTATGGGATCCGGTGATGGCGGTATTCGGTGTAGTAGTGCGGTATGGGATCCGGTGATGGCGGTATTCGGTGTAGTAGTGCGGTATGGGATCCGGTGATGGCGGTATACAGTGTAGTAGTGCGGTATGTGATCCGGTGATGGCGGTATTCGGTGTAGTAGTGCGGTATGGGATCCGGTGATGGCGGTATTCGGTGTAGTAGTGCGGTATGGGATCCGGTGATGGCGGTATTCGGTGTAGTAGTGCGGTATGGGATCCGGTGATGGCGGTATTCGGTGTAGTAGTGCGGTATGGGATCCGGTGATGGCGGTATACAGTGTAGTAGTGCGGTATGTGATCCGGTGATGGCGGTATTCGGTGTAGTAGTGCGGTATGGGATCCGGTGATGGTGGTATTCGGTGAAGTAGGGCGGTATGGGATCCGGTGATGGCGGTATTCGGTGTAGTAGGGCGGTATGGGATCCGGTGATGGCGGTATTCGGTGTAGTAGGGCGGTATGGGATCCGGTGATGGCGGTATTCGGTGTAGTAGTGCGGTATGGGATCCGGTGATGGCGGTATTCGGTGTAGTAGTGCGGTATGGCATCCGGTGATGGCGGTATTCGGTGTAGTAGGGCGGTATGGGATCCGGTGATGGCGGTATTCGGTGTAGTAGTGCGGTATGTGATCCGGTGATGGCGGTATTCGGTGTAGTAGTGTGGTTTGGGATCCGGTGTCGGGGTTCGGTATGGGACAGTACATGTAAATGTGGTGGTCATGGCATCATGTACCGTCTCGGTCACACATGTAGAGGGCGATGTAGAGGGCGGTGTACAGATCGGTGCTCCCCTCCCCCGTACATAGTTAACCCCTCGGAGGACAGTTGGCGGTGGGGAGCTCCTCTGTCGGGGGATGGACATGCTGACAATGTGAATCTTTCTCTGACAGAGGTGATGGGAGCCTCCAGCCCCCCCTCCCCCATCCACCGCGCCGGCACACCCGGGACTTGTAGTCCTATACCAGCTGACAGTTTGTGGACCGGCAGAGCTGACACTCTAGCAGGGAGTGTGCGGTGAAGTTCCGGCCAATAATGAAGCCACGTACACCGACATGAACAAAACAATCCCTTCTGCCAGCCATAATTAAAACCACCCGCGACCCCCGGCCCCATCCCCCGCCACCGCTGGACCCGTTCCTGCTCCATGCTCCTCACACACCGGCAACGTACCCCTTCCCCCGCTATCCCCCGGGGGGCCAATAAACACACCGATGCGGGGCCCGTGGAGCTCAGGAGACGGGATGTAGTATATATTCTATATACAATGAGATTCAATTCACACCCCTCCCCCCCCCACTGCACAAGCCAGAGGATAATGGGGGGCCGCTCTGCAGACCTCCAAACAAAGCCGCTCCGCAACCAGGCTGAACAAAGCCGCTGCCAGCCGCACACCACCGCCGTATACTGCTATATACTCCATATATACCCCGCACACCACCGCCGTATACTGCTATATACTCCATATATACCCCGCACACCACCGCCGTATACTGCTATATACTCCATATATACCCCGCACACCACCGCCGTATACTGCTATATACTCCATATATATACCCCGCACACCACCGCCGTATACTGCTATATACTCCATATATATACCCCACACACCACCGCCGTATACTGCTATATACTCCATATATATACCCCACACACCACCGCCGTATACTGCTATATACTCCATATATATACTCCGCACACCACCGCCGTATACTGCTATATACTCCATATATATACTCCGCACACCACAGCCGTATACTGCTATATACTCCATATATACCCCGCACACCACCGCCGTATACTGCTATATACTCCATATATATATATATACCCCGCACACCACCGCCGTATACTGCTATATACTCCATATATATACTCCGCACACCACCGCCGTATACTGCTATATACTCCATATATATACCCCGCACACCACAGCCGTATACTGCTATATACTCCATATATATACTCCACACACCACCGCCGTATACTGCTATATACTCCATATATATACCCCGCACACCACCGCCGTATACTGCTATATACTCCATATATATACCCCGCACACCACCGCCGTATACTGCTATATACTCCATATATATACCCCGCACACCACCGCCGTATACTGCTATATACTCCATATATACTCCGCACACCACCGCCGTATACTGCTATATACTCCATATATACTCCGCACACCACCGCCGTATACTCCATATATACTCCGCACACCACCGCCGTATACTGCTATATACTCCGCACACCACCGCCGTATACTGCTATATACTCCATATATATACCCCGCACACCACCGCCGTATACTGCTATATACTCCATATATATACCCCGCACACCACCGCCGTATACTGCTATATACTCCATATATACCCCGCACACCACCGCCATATACTCCATATATACCCCGCACACCACCGCCGTATACTGCTATATACTCCATATATATACTCCGCACACCACCGCCGTATACTGCTATATACTCCATATATATACTCCGCACACCACCGCCGTATACTGCTATATACTCCATATATACTCCGCACACCACCGCCGTATACTGCTATATACTCCATATATATACCCCGCACACCACCGCCGTATACTGCTATATACTCCATATATATACCCCGCACACCACCGCCGTATACTGCTATATACTCCATATATACCCCGCACACCACCGCCGTATACTGCTATATACTCCATATATACTCCGCACACCACTGCCGTATACTGCTATATACTCCATATATACCCCGCACACCACCGCCGTATACTGCTATATACTCCATATATACCTCGCACACCACCGCCGTATACTGCTATATACTCCATATATATATACCCCACACACCACCGCCGTATACTGCTATATACTCCATATATATACCCCGCACACCACAGCCGTATACTGCTACATACTCCATATATACCCCGCACACCACCGCCGTATACTGCTATATACTCCATATATATCCCGCACACCACCGCCGTATACTGCTATATACTCCATATATACTCTGCACACCACCGCCGTATACTGCTATATACCCCGCACACCACCGCCGTATACTGCTATATACTCCATATATACTCCGCACACCACCCCCGTATACTGCTATATACTCCATATATATATACCCCGCACACCCCCGCCGTATACTGCTATATACTCCATATATACCCCGCACACCACCGCCGTATACTGCTATATACTCCATATATACTCTGCACACCACCGCTGTATACTGCTATATACTCCATATATACCTCGCACACCACCGCCGTATACTGCTATATACTCCATATATATATACTCTGCACACCACCGCCGTATACTGCTATATACTTCATATATACCCCGCACACCACCGCCGTATACTGCTATATACTTCATATATACTCCGCACACCACTGCCGTATACTGCTATATACTCCATATATACCCCGCACACCACCGCCGTATACTGCTATATACTTCATATATACCCCGCACACCACCGCCGTATACTGCTATATACTTCATATATACTCCGCACACCACTGCCGTATACTGCTATATACTCCATATATATACCCCACACACCACCGCCGTATACTGCTATATACTCCATATATATACCCCGCACACCACCGCCGTATACTGCTATATACTCCATATATATACCCCGCACACCACCGCCGTATACTGCTATATACTCCATATATATACTCCGCACACCACCGCCGTATACTGCTATATACTCCATATATACCCCGCACACCACCGCCGTATACTGCTATATACTCCATATATACCCCGCACACCACCGCCGTATACTGCTATATACTCCATATATACTCCGCACACCCCCGCCGTATACTGCTATATACTCCATATATACTCCGCACACCACCGCCGTATACTGCTATATACTCCATATATACCTCGCACACCACCGCCGTATACTGCTATATACTCCATATATATACCCCGCACACCACCGCCGTATACTGCTATATACTCCATATATACCCCGCACACCACCGCCGTATACTGCTATATACTCCATATATATACCCCGCACACCACCGCCGTATACTGCTATATACTCCATATATACTCTGCACACCACCGCCGTATACTGCTATATACTCCATATATATACCCAGCACACCACCGCCGTATACTGCTATATACTCCATATATACTCTGCACACCACCGCCGTATACTGCTATATACTCCATATATATATACCCCGCACACCACCGCCGTATACTGCTATATACTCCATATATACTCCGCACACCACTGCCGTATACTGCTATATACTCCATATATATACCCCGCACACCACCGCCATATACTGCTATATACTCCATATATACTCCGCACACCACTGCCGTATACTGCTATATACTCCATATATATACCCCGCACACCACCGCCGTATACTGCTATATACTCCATATATATACTCCGCACACCACCGCCGTATACTGCTATATACTCCATATATACCCCGCACACCACCGCCGTATACTGCTATATACTTCATATATATACCCCGCACACCACCGCCGTATACTGCTATATACTCCATATATATACCCCGCACACCACCGCCGTATACTGCTATATACTCCATATATATACTCCACACACCACCGCCGTATACTGCTATATACTCCATATATATACTCCGCACACCACCGCCGTATACTGCTATATACTCCATATATATACTCCGCACACCACCGCCGTATACTGCTATATACCCCGCACACCACCGCCGTATACTGCTATATACTCCATATATATACTCCGCACACCACCGCCGTATACTGCTATATACTCCATATATACCCCGCACACCACCGCCGTATACTGCTATATACTCCATATATATACTCCGCACACCACCGCCGTATACTGCTATATACTCCATATATACCCCGCACACCACCGCCGTATACTGCTATATACTCCATATATACCCCGCACACCACCGCCGTATACTGCTATATACTCCATATATACTCCGCACACCCCCGCCGTATACTGCTATATACTCCATATATACTCCGCACACCACCGCCGTATACTGCTATATACTCCATATATACCTCGCACACCACCGCCGTATACTGCTATATACTCCATATATATACCCCGCACACCACCGCCGTATACTGCTATATACTCCATATATACCCCGCACACCACCGCCGTATACTGCTATATACTCCATATATATACCCCGCACACCACCGCCGTATACTGCTATATACTCCATATATACTCTGCACACCACCGCCGTATACTGCTATATACTCCATATATATACCCAGCACACCACCGCCGTATACTGCTATATACTCCATATATACTCTGCACACCACCGCCGTATACTGCTATATACTCCATATATATATACCCCGCACACCACCGCCGTATACTGCTATATACTCCATATATACTCCGCACACCACTGCCGTATACTGCTATATACTCCATATATATACCCCGCACACCACCGCCATATACTGCTATATACTCCATATATACTCCGCACACCACTGCCGTATACTGCTATATACTCCATATATATACCCCGCACACCACCGCCGTATACTGCTATATACTCCATATATATACTCCGCACACCACCGCCGTATACTGCTATATACTCCATATATACCCCGCACACCACCGCCGTATACTGCTATATACTTCATATATATACCCCGCACACCACCGCCGTATACTGCTATATACTCCATATATATACCCCGCACACCACCGCCGTATACTGCTATATACTCCATATATATACTCCACACACCACCGCCGTATACTGCTATATACTCCATATATATACTCCGCACACCACCGCCGTATACTGCTATATACTCCATATATATACTCCGCACACCACCGCCGTATACTGCTATATACCCCGCACACCACCGCCGTATACTGCTATATACTCCATATATATACTCCGCACACCACCGCCGTATACTGCTATATACTCCATATATACCCCGCACACCACCGCCGTATACTGCTATATACTCCATATATATACTCCACACACCACCGCCGTATACTGCTATATACTCCATATATATACCCCGCACACCACCGCCGTATACTGCTATATACTCCATATATATATACCCCGCACACCACCGCCGTATACTGCTATATACTCCATATATACCCCGCACACCACCGCCGTATACTGCTATATACTCCATATATACCCCGCACACCACCGCCGTATACTGCTATATACTCCATATATACCCCGCACACCACCGCCGTATACTGCTATATACTCCATATATACCCCGCACACCACCGCCGTATACTGCTATATACTCCATATATATACTCCGCACACCACCGCCGTATACTGCTATATACTCCATATATACTCCGCACACCACCGCCGTATACTCCATATATACTCCGCACACCACCGCCGTATACTGCTATATACTCCGCACACCACCGCCGTATACTGCTATATACTCCATATATATACCCCGCACACCACCGCCGTATACTGCTATATACTCCATATATATACCCCGCACACCACCGCCGTATACTGCTATATACTCCATATATATACTCCACACACCACCGCCGTATACTGCTATATACTCCATATATATACCCCGCACACCACCGCCGTATACTGCTATATACTCCATATATATACCCCGCACACCACCGCCGTATACTGCTATATACTCCATATATATACTCCGCACACCACCGCCGTATACTGCTATATACTCCATATATATACTCCGCACACCACCGCCGTATACTGCTATATACTCCATATATATACCCCACACACCACCGCCGTATACTGCTATATACTCCATATATACTCCGCACACCACCGCCGTATACTGCTATATACTCCATATATACCCCGCACACCACCGCCGTATACTCCATATATACTCCATATATATATACCCCGCACACCACCGCCGTATACTGCTATATACTCCGCACACCACCGCCGTATACTGCTATATACTCCATATATATACCCCGCACACCACCGCCGTATACTGCTATATACTCCATATATATACCCCGCACACCACCGCCGTATACTGCTATATACTCCATATATACCCCGCACACCACCGCCATATACTCCATATATACCCCGCACACCACCGCCGTATACTGCTATATACTCCATATATATACTCCGCACACCACCGCCGTATACTGCTATATACTCCATATATACCCCGCACACCACCGCCGTATACTGCTATATACTCCATATATACTCCGCACACCACCGCCGTATACTGCTATATACTCCATATATATACCCCGCACACCACCGCCATATACTCCATATATACCCCGCACACCACCGCCGTATACTGCTATATACTCCATATATATACTCCGCACACCACCGCCGTATACTGCTATATACTCCATATATACCCCGCACACCACCGCCGTATACTGCTATATACTCCATATATACCTCGCACACCACCGCCGTATACTGCTATATACTCCATATATATATACCCCACACACCACCGCCGTATACTGCTATATACTCCATATATATACTCCGCACACCACCGCCGTATACTGCTATATACTCCATATATATACCCCGCACACCACCGCCGTATACTGCTATATACTCCATATATACCCCGCACACCACCGCCGTATACTGCTATATACTCCATATATATACCCAGCACACCACCCCCGTATACTGCTATATACTCCATATATACCCCGCACACCACCGCCGTATACTGCTATATACTCCATATATATACCCAGCACACCACCCCCGTATACTGCTATATACTCCATATATACCCCGCACACCACCGCCGTATACTGCTATATACTCCATATATATATATATATATATATATATATATATATATATATATATACCCCGCACACCACCGCCGTATACTGCTATATACTCCATATATACTCTGCACACCACCGCCGTATACTGCTATATACCCCGCACACCACCGCCGTATACTGCTATATACTCCATATATACTCCGCACACCACCCCCGTATACTGCTATATACTCCATATATATATACCCCGCACACCCCCGCCGTATACTGCTATATACTCCATATATACCCCGCACACCACCGCCGTATACTGCTATATACTCCATATATATACTCCGCACACCACCGCCGTATACTGCTATATACTCCATATATATACTCTGCACACCACCGCTGTATACTGCTATATACTCCATATATACCTCGCACACCACCGCTGTATACTGCTATATACTCCATATATACCTCGCACACCACCGCCGTATACTGCTATATACTCCATATATATACTCCGCACACCACCGCTGTATACTGCTATATACTCCATATATATACTCTGCACACCACCGCCGTATACTGCTATATACTCCATATATACCCCGCACACCACAGCCGTATACTGCTATATACTTCATATATATACCCCGCACACCACCGCCGTATACTGCTATATACTCCATATATACCCCGCACACCACCGCCGTATACTGCTATATACTCCATATATATACTCCGCACACCACCGCCGTATACTGCTATATACTCCATATATACCCCGCACACCACCGCCGTATACTGCTATATACTCCATATATACCTCGCACACCACCGCCGTATACTGCTATATACTCCATATATATATACCCCACACACCACCGCCGTATACTGCTATATACTCCATATATATACTCCGCACACCACCGCCGTATACTGCTATATACTCCATATATACCTCGCACACCACCGCCGTATACTGCTATATACTCCATATATATATACCCCACACACCACCGCCGTATACTGCTATATACTCCATATATATACCCCGCACACCACCGCCGTATACTGCTATATACTCCATATATACCCCGCACACCACCGCCGTATACTGCTATATACTCCATATATATACCCAGCACACCACCCCCGTATACTGCTATATACTCCATATATACCCCGCACACCACCGCCGTATACTGCTATATACTCCATATATATACCCAGCACACCACCCCCGTATACTGCTATATACTCCATATATACCCCGCACACCACCGCCGTATACTGCTATATACTCCATATATATATATATATATATATATATATATATATATATATATATATATACCCCGCACACCACCGCCGTATACTGCTATATACTCCATATATACTCTGCACACCACCGCCGTATACTGCTATATACCCCGCACACCACCGCCGTATACTGCTATATACTCCATATATACTCCGCACACCACCCCCGTATACTGCTATATACTCCATATATATATACCCCGCACACCCCCGCCGTATACTGCTATATACTCCATATATACCCCGCACACCACCGCCGTATACTGCTATATACTCCATATATACTCTGCACACCACCGCTGTATACTGCTATATACTCCATATATACCTCGCACACCACCGCTGTATACTGCTATATACTCCATATATACCTCGCACACCACCGCCGTATACTGCTATATACTCCATATATATACTCTGCACACCACCGCCGTATACTGCTATATACTCCATATATACCCCGCACACCACAGCCGTATACTGCTATATACTTCATATATATACCCCGCACACCACCGCCGTATACTGCTATATACTCCATATATACCCCGCACACCACCGCCGTATACTGCTATATACTCCATATATACCTCGCACACCACCGCCGTATACTGCTATATACTCCATATATATATACCCCACACACCACCGCCGTATACTGCTATATACTCCATATATATACCCCGCACACCACCGCCGTATACTGCTACATACTCCATATATACCCCGCACACCACCGCCGTATACTGCTATATACTCCATATATATCCCGCACACCACCGCCGTATACTGCTATATACTCCATATATACTCTGCACACCACCGCCGTATACTGCTATATACCCCGCACACCACCGCCGTATACTGCTATATACTCCATATATACTCCGCACACCACCCCCGTATACTGCTATATACTCCATATATATATACCCCGCACACCCCCGCCGTATACTGCTATATACTCCATATATACCCCGCACACCACCGCCGTATACTGCTATATACTCCATATATACTCTGCACACCACCGCTGTATACTGCTATATACTCCATATATACCTCGCACACCACCGCCGTATACTGCTATATACTCCATATATATATACTCTGCACACCACCGCCGTATACTGCTATATACTTCATATATACCCCGCACACCACCGCCGTATACTGCTATATACTCCATATATACCCCGCACACCACCGCCGTATACTGCTATATACTTCATATATACTCCGCACACCACTGCCGTATACTGCTATATACTCCATATATACCCCGCACACCACCGCCGTATACTGCTATATACTTCATATATACCCCGCACACCACCGCCGTATACTGCTATATACTTCATATATACTCCGCACACCACTGCCGTATACTGCTATATACTCCATATATATACCCCACACACCACCGCCGTATACTGCTATATACTCCATATATATACCCCGCACACCACCGCCGTATACTGCTATATACTCCATATATACCCCGCACACCACCGCCGTATACTGCTATATACTCCATATATATACTCCGCACACCACCGCCGTATACTGCTATATACTCCATATATACCCCGCACACCACCGCCGTATACTGCTATATACTCCATATATACCCCGCACACCACCGCCGTATACTGCTATATACTCCATATATACTCCGCACACCCCCGCCGTATACTGCTATATACTCCATATATACTCCGCACACCACCGCCGTATACTGCTATATACTCCATATATACCTCGCACACCACCGCCGTATACTGCTATATACTCCATATATATACCCCGCACACCACCGCCGTATACTGCTATATACTCCATATATACCCCGCACACCACCGCCGTATACTGCTATATACTCCATATATATACCCCGCACACCACCGCCGTATACTGCTATATACTCCATATATACTCTGCACACCACCGCCGTATACTGCTATATACTCCATATATATACCCAGCACACCACCGCCGTATACTGCTATATACTCCATATATACTCTGCACACCACCGCCGTATACTGCTATATACTCCATATATATATACCCCGCACACCACCGCCGTATACTGCTATATACTCCATATATACTCCGCACACCACTGCCGTATACTGCTATATACTCCATATATACTCTGCACACCACCGCCGTATACTGCTATATACTCCATATATATATACCCCGCACACCACCGCCGTATACTGCTATATACTCCATATATACTCCGCACACCACTGCCGTATACTGCTATATACTCCATATATACTCTGCACACCACCGCCGTATACTGCTATATACTCCATATATATATACCCCGCACACCACCGCCGTATACTGCTATATACTCCATATATACCCCGCACACCACCGCCGTATACTGCTATATACTCCATATATACTCTGCACACCACCGCCGTATACTGCTATATACTCCATATATACTCTGCACACCACCGCCGTATACTGCTATATACTCCATATATATATACCCCGCACACCACCGCCGTATACTGCTATATACTCCATATATACTCCGCACACCACTGCCGTATACTGCTATATACTCCATATATACTCTGCACACCACCGCCGTATACTGCTATATACTCCATATATATATACCCCGCACACCACCGCCGTATACTGCTATATACTCCATATATACCCCGCACACCACCGCCGTATACTGCTATATACTCCATATATACTCCGCACACCACTGCCGTATACTGCTATATACTCCATATATATACCCCGCACACCACCGCCGTATACTGCTATATACTCCATATATATACTCCGCACACCACCGCCGTATACTGCTATATACTCCATATATACCCCGCACACCACCGCCGTATACTGCTATATACTTCATATATATACCCCGCACACCACCGCCGTATACTGCTATATACTCCATATATACCCCGCACACCACCGCCGTATACTGCTATATACTCCATATATACCCCGCACACCACAGCCGTATACTGCTATATACTCCATATATATACCCCGCACACCACCGCCGTATACTGCTATATACTCCATATATATACCCCGCACACCACCGCCGTATACTGCTATATACTCCATATATATACTCCACACACCACCGCCGTATACTGCTATATACTCCATATATATACTCCGCACACCACCGCCGTATACTGCTATATACTCCATATATATACTCCGCACACCACCGCCGTATACTGCTATATACCCCGCACACCACCGCCGTATACTGCTATATACTCCATATATATACTCCGCACACCACCGCCGTATACTGCTATATACTCCATATATACCCCGCACACCACCGCCGTATACTGCTATATACTCCATATATATACTCCACACACCACCGCCGTATACTGCTATATACTCCATATATATACCCCGCACACCACCGCCGTATACTGCTATATACTCCATATATATATACCCCGCACACCACCGCCGTATACTGCTATATACTCCATATATACCCCGCACACCACCGCCGTATACTGCTATATACTCCATATATACCCCGCACACCACCGCCGTATACTGCTATATACTCCATATATACCCCGCACACCACCGCCGTATACTGCTATATACTCCATATATACCCCGCACACCACCGCCGTATACTGCTATATACTCCATATATATACTCCGCACACCACCGCCGTATACTGCTATATACTCCATATATACTCCGCACACCACCGCCGTATACTCCATATATACTCCGCACACCACCGCCGTATACTGCTATATACTCCGCACACCACCGCCGTATACTGCTATATACTCCATATATATACCCCGCACACCACCGCCGTATACTGCTATATACTCCATATATATACCCCGCACACCACAGCCGTATACTGCTATATACTCCATATATATACTCCACACACCACCGCCGTATACTGCTATATACTCCATATATATACCCCGCACACCACCGCCGTATACTGCTATATACTCCATATATATACCCCGCACACCACCGCCGTATACTGCTATATACTCCATATATATACTCCGCACACCACCGCCGTATACTGCTATATACTCCATATATATACTCCGCACACCACCGCCGTATACTGCTATATACTCCATATATATACCCCACACACCACCGCCGTATACTGCTATATACTCCATATATACTCCGCACACCACCGCCGTATACTGCTATATACTCCATATATACTCCGCACACCACCGCCGTATACTCCATATATACTCCATATATATATACCCCGCACACCACCGCCGTATACTGCTATATACTCCATATATATACCCCGCACACCACCGCCGTATACTGCTATATACTCCATATATATACCCCGCACACCACCGCCGTATACTGCTATATACTCCATATATACCCCGCACACCACCGCCATATACTCCATATATACCCCGCACACCACCGCCGTATACTGCTATATACTCCATATATATACTCCGCACACCACCGCCGTATACTGCTATATACTCCATATATACTCCGCACACCACCGCCGTATACTGCTATATACTCCATATATATACCCCGCACACCACCGCCATATACTCCATATATACCCCGCACACCACCGCCGTATACTGCTATATACTCCATATATACCCCGCACACCACCGCCGTATACTGCTATATACTCCATATATACCTCGCACACCACCGCCGTATACTGCTATATACTCCATATATATATACCCCACACACCACCGCCGTATACTGCTATATACTCCATATATATACTCCGCACACCACCGCCGTATACTGCTATATACTCCATATATATACCCCGCACACCACCGCCGTATACTGCTATATACTCCATATATACCCCGCACACCACCGCCGTATACTGCTATATACTCCATATATACCCCGCACACCACCGCCGTATACTGCTATATACTCCATATATATACCCAGCACACCACCCCCGTATACTGCTATATACTCCATATATACCCCGCACACCACCGCCGTATACTGCTATATACTCCATATATATACCCAGCACACCACCCCCGTATACTGCTATATACTCCATATATACCCCGCACACCACCGCCGTATACTGCTATATACTCCATATATATATATATATATATATATATATATATATACCCCGCACACCACCGCCGTATACTGCTATATACTCCATATATACTCTGCACACCACCGCCGTATACTGCTATATACCCCGCACACCACCGCCGTATACTGCTATATACTCCATATATACTCCGCACACCACCCCCGTATACTGCTATATACTCCATATATATATACCCCGCACACCCCCGCCGTATACTGCTATATACTCCATATATACCCCGCACACCACAGCCGTATACTGCTATATACTCCATATATATATATCCTGGTGTATACACCGACCTAATGTATATAATGCCCGGCAGATGGTTATATATCTATATACACGTCCTCCATATATATATATATATATATATAGAAATAATACAACCAGACTACCCGTGTGTATACGGCTATATACACCTACCTGCCATATATATATATATATACACACACACAGACATGGTACAGGTGATAGTGAGATTTCTATAGAACACCCAACTTCACCTCTACCACATGTACCCCCAACCCGTATACACCCACCCACCCACCGTATACACCCACCTACCCACCGTATACACCCACCCACCCACCGTATACACCCACCCACCTACCCACCGTATACACCCACCCACCGTATACACCCACCCACCCACCGTATACACCCACCCACCCACCGTATACACCCACCCACCCACCGTATACACCCACCCACCTACCCACCGTATACACCCACCCACCCACCGTATACACCCACCCACCCACCGTATACACCCACCCACCGTATACACCCACCCACCCACCGTATACACCCACCCACCCACCGTATACACCCACCCACCTACCCACCGTATACACCCACCCACCGTATACACCCACCCACCCACCGTATACACCCACCCACCCACCCACCGTATACACCCACCCACCGTATACACCCACCCACCTACCCACCGTATACACCCACCCACCGTATACACCCACCCACCCACCGTATACACCCACCCACCGTATACACCCACCCACCGTATACACCCACCCACCGTATACACCCACCCACCGTCCCACCGTATACACCCACCCACCCACCGTATACACCCACTCACCTACCGTATACACCCACCCACCCACCGTATACACCCACCCACCGTATACACCCACCCACCGTATACACCCACCCACCGTATACACCCACCCACCGTATACACCCACTCACCTACCGTATACACCCACCCACCCACCCACCGTATACACCCACCCACCGTATACACCCACCCACCGTATACACCCACCCACCTACCCACCGTATACACCCACCCACCCACCGTATACACCCACCCACCGTATACACCCACCCACCGTATACACCCACCCACTCACCGTATACACCCACCCATCCACCGTATACACCCACCTACCGTATACACCCACCCACCTACCGTACACACCCACCCACCTACCGTACACACCCACCCACCTACCGTACACACCCACCCACCTACCGTACACACCCACCCACCCACCGTACACACCCACCCACCCACCGTATACACCCACCCACCCACCGTATACACCCACCCACCGTATACACCCACCCACCTACCGTATACACCCACCCACCTACCGTATACACCCACCTACCGTATACACCCACCCACCTACCGTATACACCCACCTACCATACACACCCACCTACCGTACACACCCACCTACCTACCGTATACACCTACCTACCGTATACACCTACCTGCCGTATACACCCACCTGCCGTATACACCCACCTGCCGTATACACCCACCTGCCGTATACACCCACCTACCGTATACACCCACCTACCGTATACACCCACCTACCGTACACACACACCTACCGTATACACCTACCTACCGACCGTACACACACACCTACCTACCTACCATATACACCTACCATGCAACCCACCGCCAGACTACCAGCGTGTCCACACCCTGCAATCCACCACGGCCACTGACAAACCAGGTGAGTGCGGACACCGCTATATACCCCACCTACCCAATCTATACCCACCCAGTCTATACCCACCCCACCTACCCAATCTATACCCACCCCACCTACACCCACCTATACCCACCAGTCTATACCCACCCCAACTACCCACCCAGTCTATACCCCCCCCACCTACCCAATCTATAGCCACCCCACCTACACCCACCTATACCCACCAGTCTATACCCACCCCACCTACCCACCCAGTCTATACCCACCCAGTCTATACCCACCCACCAACCCAGTCTATACCCACCCCACCTACCCACCCAGTCTATAACCCACCCCACCTACCCAGTCTATACCCATCCCACCTACACCCACCCAGTCTATACCCACCCAGTCTATACCCACCCCACCTACCCAATCTATAGCCACCCCACCCACCCCCCAAATCTATAGCCACCCCACCCACCCACCTAGTCTATACCCACCCACCTACTCACCCAATATATGCCCACCACAACACCCCACTGTTCTCCGCACACCCACTTAATGTATATAAAGACTGTATACACCCCATTATATGGGACACCTACCTGTCCTATACACACCTTGTACTTCAGAGATCACCCCAATACTAGGCAGACAATTCTACCCCATTATCTCCATAGATACCTGGAAGACCCAGCATGAGACCCCGATATCTCCATAGACATCTGGAAGAAGAAGCATTACACCCCAATATCTCCATAGATACCTGGAAGACCCAAGCATTACACCCCAATATCTCCATAGATACCTGGAAGACCCAAGCATTACACCCCAATATCTCCATAGAAGCCTGGAAGACCCAAGCATTACACCCCAATATCTCCATAGCCACCTGGAAGAAGCATGACACCCCGATATCTACATAGATACCTGGAAGACCCAGCCTGTCACCCCGATATCTCCATAGATACCTGGAAGATCCAACCCGACACCCCGATATCTCCATAGATACCTGGAAGACCCAACCCGACACCCCAAAATCTCCATAGACACCTGGAAGACCCAACCTAACCCCCCCAATATGTCCATAGACATCTAGAAGACCCAATCTGACACCCGATATCTCCATAGACACCTGGAAGACCAAGCCTGACACCCCAATATCTCCATAGACACCTGGAAGACCAAGCCTGACACCCCAATATCTCCATAGACACCTGGAAGACCAAGCATGACAACCCAATATCTCCATAGATACCTGGAAGACCAAGCATTACACCCCAATATCTCCATAGACACCTGGAAGACCAAGCCTGACACCCCGATATCTCCATAGATACCTGGAAGACCAAGCCTGACACCCCAATATCTCCATAGACACCTGGAAGACCAAGCATTACACCCCAATATCTCCATGGACACCTGGAAGACCAAGCCTGACACCCCGATATCTCCACAGACACCTGAAAGACCCAAGATAACACCCCGATATCTCCATAGACACCTGGAAGACCAAGCCTGACACCCCGATATCTCCATAGACACCTGGAAGACCAAGCATTACACCCCAATATCTCCATAGACACCTGGAAGACTCAGCCTGACACCCCAATATCTCCATAGATACCTGGAAGACCAAGCCTGACACCCCGATATCTCCATAGACACCTGAAAGACCCAAGATAACACCCCGATATCTCCATAGACACCTGGAAGACCAAGCCTGACACCCCGATATCTCCATAGACACCTGGAAGACCAAGCCTGACACCCCGATATCTCCATAGACACCTGAAAGACCCAAGATAACACCCCGATATCTCCATAGACACCTGGAAGACCAAGCCTGACACCCCGATATCTCCATAGACACCTGGAAGACCAAGCCTGACACCCCGATATCTCCATAGACACCTGGAAGACCAAGCATTACACCCCAATATCTCCATAGACACCTGGAAGACTCAGCCTGACACCCCAATATCTCCATAGATACCTGAAAGACCAAGCCTGACACCCCGATATCTCCATAGACACCTGGAAGACCAAGCATGAGACCCCGATATCTCCATAGATACCTGGAAGACCCAACATAACACCCCGATATCTCCATAGACACCTGGAAGACCAAGCCTGACACCCCGATATCTCCATAGATACCTGGAAGACCAAGCCTGACACCCCGATATCTCCATAGACACCTGGAAGACCCAAGATAACACCCCAATATCTCCATAGACACCTGGAAGACCAAGCCTGACACCCCGATATCTCCATAGACACCTGGAAGACCAAGCCTGACACCCCGATATCTCCATAGACACCTGGAAGACCCAAGATAACACCCCAATATCTCCATAGACACCTGGAAGACCAAGCCTGACACCCCGATATCTCCATAGACACCTGGAAGACCAAGCCTGACACCCCGATATCTCCATAGACACCTGGAAGACCAAGCCTGACACCCCGATATCTCCATAGACACCTGGAAGACCCAAGATAACACCCCGATATCTCCATAGACACCTAGAAGACCAAGCCTGACACCCCGATATCTCCATAGACACCTGGAAGACCCAACATAACACCCCGATATCTCCATAGATACCCCGAAGACCCAACCTGACCCCCCCCGATATCTCCATAGATACCTGGAAGACCCAGCCTGACACCCCGATATCTCCATAGACACCTGGAAGACCCAAGATAACACCCCGATATCTCCATAGACACCTGGAAGACCAAGCCTGACACCCCGATATCTCCATAGACACCTGGAAGACCCAAGATAACACCCCGATATCTCCATAGACACCTGGAAGACCAAGCCTGACACCCCGATATCTCCATAGACACCTGGAAGACCCAACCCGACACCCCGATATCTCCATAGACATCTGGAAGACCAAGCCTGACACCCCGATATCTCCATAGATACCTGGAAGACCAAGCATTACACCCCAATATTTCCATAGACACCTGGAAGACCCAACATAACACCCCGATATCTCCATAGACACCTGGAAGACCAAGCATTACACCCCAATATTTCCATAGACACCTGGAAGACCCAAGATAACACCCCGATATCTCCATAGACACCTGGAAGACCCAAGATAACACCCCGATATCTCCATAGACACCTGGAAGACCCAAGATAACACCCCGATATCTCCATAGACACCTGGAAGACCAAGCATTACACCCCGATATCTCCATAGACACCTGGAAGACCCAACCCGACACCCCGATATCTCCATAGACACCTGGAAGACCAAGCCTGACACCCCGATATCTCCATAGACACCTGGAAGACCAAGCCTGACACCCCAATATCTCCATAGATACCTGGAAGACCAAGCCTGACACCCCGATATCTCCATAGATACCTGGAAGACCAAGCATTACACCCCAATATTTCCATAGACACCTGGAAGACCCAACATAACACCCCGATATCTCCATAGACACCTGGAAGACCAAGCATTACACCCCAATATCTCCATAGACACCTGAAAGACCAAGCCTGACACCCCGATATCTCCATAGATACCTGGAAGACCCAACCCGACACCCCGATATCTCCATAGATACCTGGAAGACCAAGCCTGACACCCCGATATCTCCATAGACACCTGGAAGACCCAACATAACACCCCGATATCTCCATAGACACCTGGAAGACCAAGCCTGACACCCCGATATCTCCATAGACACCTGGAAGACCCAACATAACACCCCGATATCTCCATAGACACCTGGAAGACCAAGCATTACACCCCAATATCTCCATAGACACCTGAAAGACCAAGCCTGACACCCCGATATCTCCATAGACACCTGGAAGACCCAACATAACACCCCGATATCTCCATAGACACCTGGAAGACCAAGCCTGACACCCCGATATCTCCATAGACACCTGGAAGACCAAGCATTACACCCCAATATCTCCATAGACACCTGGAAGACTCAGCCTGACACCCCAATATCTCCATAGATACCTGAAAGACCAAGCCTGACACCCCGATATCTCCATAGACACCTGGAAGACCAAGCATGAGACCCCGATATCTCCATAGATACCTGGAAGACCCAACATAACACCCCGATATCTCCATAGACACCTGGAAGACCAAGCCTGACACCCCGATATCTCCATAGATACCTGGAAGACCAAGCCTGACACCCCGATATCTCCATAGACACCTGGAAGACCCAAGATAACACCCCAATATCTCCATAGACACCTGGAAGACCAAGCCTGACACCCCGATATCTCCATAGACACCTGGAAGACCAAGCCTGACACCCCGATATCTCCATAGACACCTGGAAGACCCAAGATAACACCCCAATATCTCCATAGACACCTGGAAGACCAAGCCTGACACCCCGATATCTCCATAGACACCTGGAAGACCAAGCCTGACACCCCGATATCTCCATAGACACCTGGAAGACCAAGCCTGACACCCCGATATCTCCATAGACACCTGGAAGACCCAAGATAACACCCCGATATCTCCATAGACACCTAGAAGACCAAGCCTGACACCCCGATATCTCCATAGACACCTGGAAGACCCAACATAACACCCCGATATCTCCATAGATACCCCGAAGACCCAACCTGACCCCCCCCCGATATCTCCATAGATACCTGGAAGACCCAGCCTGACACCCCGATATCTCCATAGACACCTGGAAGACCCAAGATAACACCCCGATATCTCCATAGACACCTGGAAGACCAAGCCTGACACCCCGATATCTCCATAGACACCTGGAAGACCCAAGATAACACCCCGATATCTCCATAGACACCTGGAAGACCAAGCCTGACACCCCGATATCTCCATAGACACCTGGAAGACCCAACCCGACACCCCGATATCTCCATAGACATCTGGAAGACCAAGCCTGACACCCCGATATCTCCATAGATACCTGGAAGACCAAGCATTACACCCCAATATTTCCATAGACACCTGGAAGACCCAACATAACACCCCGATATCTCCATAGACACCTGGAAGACCAAGCATTACACCCCAATATTTCCATAGACACCTGGAAGACCCAAGATAACACCCCGATATCTCCATAGACACCTGGAAGACCCAAGATAACACCCCGATATCTCCATAGACACCTGGAAGACCCAAGATAACACCCCGATATCTCCATAGACACCTGGAAGACCAAGCATTACACCCCGATATCTCCATAGACACCTGGAAGACCCAACCCGACACCCCGATATCTCCATAGACACCTGGAAGACCAAGCCTGACACCCCGATATCTCCATAGACACCTGGAAGACCAAGCCTGACACCCCAATATCTCCATAGATACCTGGAAGACCAAGCCTGACACCCCGATATCTCCATAGATACCTGGAAGACCAAGCATTACACCCCAATATTTCCATAGACACCTGGAAGACCCAACATAACACCCCGATATCTCCATAGACACCTGGAAGACCAAGCATTACACCCCAATATCTCCATAGACACCTGAAAGACCAAGCCTGACACCCCGATATCTCCATAGATACCTGGAAGACCCAACCCGACACCCCGATATCTCCATAGATACCTGGAAGACCAAGCCTGACACCCCGATATCTCCATAGACACCTGGAAGACCCAACATAACACCCCGATATCTCCATAGACACCTGGAAGACCAAGCCTGACACCCCGATATCTCCATAGACACCTGGAAGACCCAACATAACACCCCGATATCTCCATAGACACCTGGAAGACCAAGCATTACACCCCAATATCTCCATAGACACCTGAAAGACCAAGCCTGACACCCCGATATCTCCATAGACACCTGGAAGACCCAACATAACACCCCGATATCTCCATAGACACCTGGAAGACCAAGCCTGACACCCCGATATCTCCACACATAGCCCCCTCCCCATAGACACATCAGACAATTGTCGGGACTCACCCTCCACAGCCATGCTCGGGCGGTAGGTGGTTGTGGTGAGGAGAAGGTAGGTACAGACGGTCCTCCAGCAGAGCTCCATGTCGGGGGGTCAGCGGCCTCCCATGGAGGGGTCCGGGGGGGAGGGGAGCGGAGCACACCGACTACCGCAACCAACATCCGAGACTGACTGAGAGAGGAGGAGGGGCGGACCATTCCACCGGGGGGAGGAGGGAGGGGGAGGAGCCTTCTACACCGGGGACACCACCGCCCCTCCCTCCGACCGGGGAGAATGGAACCGTCCAATCCCCGATACATTGTATACAATATATATCTATATACTTCCTATATCTGTATACAATATATATCTATATACTTCCTATATCTGTATACAATGTATATCTATATACTTCATATATCTGTATACAATGTATATCTATATACCTCCTATATCTGTATACAATGTATATCTATATACTTCATATATCTGTATACAATGTATATCTATATACTTCATATATCTGTATACAATATATATCTATATACCTCCTATATCTGTATACAATATATATCTATATACCTCCTATATCTGTATACAATGTATATCTATATACTTCCTATATCTGTATACAATGTATATCTATATACCTCCTATATCTGTATACAATATATATCTATATACCTCCTATATCTGTATACAATGTATATCTATATACTTCATATATCTGTATACAATGTATATCTATATACCTCCTATATCTGTATACAATGTATATCTATATACTTCATATATCTGTATACAATGTATATCTATATACTTCATATATCTGTATACAATATATATCTATATACCTCCTATATCTGTATACAATATATATCTATATACCTCCTATATCTGTATACAATGTATATCTATATACTTCCTATATCTGTATACAATGTATATCTATATACCTCCTATATCTGTATACAATGTATATATCTATATACCTCCTATATCTGTATACAATGTATATATCTATATACCTCCTATATCTGTAAAAAATGTATATCTATATACCTCCTATATATATACATTGAGGTGGTACTGGTTCCAGAACTGGTGGCGGTGGGTAACTTCTGGCTCCCTGAGGTGGTGCTGGTTCCAGGACTGGTGGCGGAGGGGCAACTTCTGGCTCCCTGAGGTGGTACTGGTTCCAGGACTGGTGGCGGAGGGGCAACTTCTGGCTCCCTGAGGTGGTACTGGTTCCAGGACTGGTGGTGGTGGGCAACTTCTGGCTCCCTGAGGTGGTACTGGTTCCAGGACTGGTGGTGGTGGGCAACTTCTGGCTCCTTGAGTTGGTGCTGGTTCCAGAACTGGTGGCGGAGGGGCAACTTCTAGCTCCCTGAGGTGGTACTGGTTCCAGGACTGGTGGCGGTGGGCACCTTCTGGCTGCCCTGAGGTGGTACTGGTTCCAGAACTGGTGGCGGAGGGGCAACTTCTGGCTCCCTGAGGTGGTGCTGGTTCCAGGACTGGTGGCGGAGGGGCAACTTCTGGCTCCTTGAGGTGGTGCTGGTTCCAGGACTGGTGACGATTGGCAACTTCTGGCTCCCTGAGGTGGTGCTGGTTCCAGGACTGGTGGCGGTGGGCACCTTCTGACTGCCCTGAGGTGGTACTGGTTCCAGAACTGGTGGCGGAGGGGCAACTTCTGGCTCCTTGAGGTGGTGCTGGTTCCAGAACTGGTGGCGGAGGGGCAACTTCTGGCTCCCTGAGGTGGTACTGGTTCCAGGACTGGTGGCGGTGGGCACCTTCTGGCTGCCCTGAGGTGCTGCTGGTTCCAGAACTGGTGGCGGAGGGGCAACTTCTGGCTCCCTGAGGTGGTACTGGTTCCAGGACTGGTGGCGGAGGGGCAACTTCTGGCTCCCTGAGGTGGTGCTGGTTCCAGTACTGGTGGCAGTGGGCACCTTCTGGCTCCCTGAGGTGGTGCTGGTTCCAGGACTGGTGGTGGTGGGCACCTTCTGGCTGCCCTGAGGTGGTGCTGGTTCCAGAACTGGTGGCGGAGGGGCAACTTCTGGCTCCCTGAGGTGGTACTGGTTCCAGGACTGGTGGCGGAGGGGCAACTTCTGGCTCCCTGAGGTGGTACTGGTTCCAGGACTGGTGGCGGAGGGGCAACTTCTGGCTCCCTGAGGTGGTGCTGGTTCCAGGACTGGTGGCGGAGGGGCAACTTCTGGCTCCCTGAGGTGGTGCTGGTTCCAGGACTGGTGGCGGTGGGCACCTTTTGGCTCCCTGAGGTGGTGCTGGTTCTAGGACTGGTGGTGGTGGGCACCTTCTGGCTGCCTGAGGTGGTGCTGGTTCCAGGACTGGTGGTGGTGGGCACCTTCTGGCTGCCCTGAGGTGGTGCTGGTTCCAGGACTGGTGGAGGAGGGGCACTTTCTGGCTCCCTGAGGTGGTGCTGGTTCCAGGACTAGTGGAGGAGGGGCACCTTCTGGCTCCCTGAGGTGGTGCTGGTTCCAGGACTGGTGGCAGAGGGGCACTTTCTGGCTCCCTGAGATGGGGCTGGTTCCAGGACTGGTGACGGTGGGCAACTTCTGGCTCCATGAGGTGGTGCTGGTTCCAGGACTGGTGGTTGGTGGGCAACTTCTGGCTCCATGAGGTGGTGCTGGTTCCAGGACTGGTGGCGGAGGGGCAACTTCTGGCTCACTGAGGTGGTGCTGGTTCCAGGACTGGTGACGGTGGGCAACTTCTGGCTCCATGAGGTGGTGCTGGTTCCAGGACTGGTGGTGGTGGGCAACTTCTGGATCCCTGAGGTGGTGCTGGTTCCAGGACTGGTGGTGGTGGCCAACTTCTGGCTCCCTGAGGTGGTGCTGGTTCCAGGATTGGTGATGGAGGGGCACTTTCTGGCTCCCTGAGGTGGTGCTGATTCCAGGACTGGTGGTGGTGGGCACTTTCTGGCTCCCTGAGGTGGTGCTGGTTCCAGGACTGGTGGTGGTGGGCACTTTCTGGTTCGAGGATTGGTGGTGGAGTGGCACTTTCTGGCTCCCTGAGGTGGTGCTGGTTCCAGGACTGGTGGTGGTGGGGCAAATTTAGGCTCCCTGAGGTGGTGCTGGTTCCAGGACTGGTGGCGGTGGGCACCTTCTGGCTCCCTGAGGTGGTGCTGGTTCCAGGACTGGTGGCGGAGGGCACCTTCTGGCTGCCCTGAGGTGGTTCTGGTTCCAGTACTGGTGGTGGAGGGGGCACCTTTTGGCTCCCTGAGGTGGTGCTGGTTCCAGGACTGGTGGTGGTGGGCACTTTCTGGCTCCCTGAGGTGGTGCTGGTTCCAGGACTGGTGGTGGTGGGCACCTTCTGGCCGCCTGAGGTGGTGCTGGTTCCAGGACTGGTGGCGGTGGGCACCTTCTGGCTCCCTGAGGTGGTGCTGGTTCCAGGACTGGTGGTGGTGGGCACCTTCTGGCTGCCTGAGGTGGTGCTGGTTCCAGGACTGGTGGTGGTGGGCACTTTCTGGCTCCCTGAGGTGGTGCCGGTTCCAGGACTGGTGGTGGTGGGCACCTTCTGGCTCCCTGAGGTGGTGCTGGTTCCAGGACTGGTGGCGGTGGGCACCTTCTGGCTCCCTGAGGTGGTGCCGGTTCCAGGGCAGAGCTCATGGCCGCAGCCCCTGTTATCTGCCCTTCCTGGAACTGGCAACTCTATGAGGAGTCCGATCATGGCCAACTGATAGGGTTGATAGGCTTTCTCTGGCCCCTGCTGCCGTGTATACTCGCTATCATCCTAGAGCCGGATATCTGGGGATGGTCAGTGGTGCTCACCGGCTGCCAAGCCCGTCTACAGCTTGCCATGTTCAGACTGAACTTGTATAGCCGCCAAATTTGGTTTTTGACAAATTAGAACAATGTTCCTGGACAACCGGAAGAACATCACGGAGAACAGCAGCCTTGGGGTGGCCCCTGGGGATCTCACTATAGGAAGACGGGGGGGTAGGGTTGCCACTTTTTCTTCCAGCCAGACCTGAACACTTTAGCGACGCACAGTACTTTTTTTTGGGGGCTTTATAGGATTATAACAGAC
>JBBDGP010005878.1:0-30722 GCA_037952835.1 Lithobates septentrionalis | reverse complement strand
AAAACGCCCAAAAGCTGCACATAAAACATAACCTAAAACCATCTAGTACTCCTTGAACACAGATTCTCGGTGGCTCCCCTATGGTGGAGCACGGTGAGTTGCTGTAATGTTGACGCAGTTTGCGTTTCGCGGGAAGTAACCCGCTTCTTTGGGAAAAGATTTGGCAAGAACACTCAGCGTAAATAGTCAAAAATTAGAAATGTGTTGAATGGTCATTGTCCTCCATATAATGCCACAGGACGGTCCTCCTCGTTTTCCAAGATCGTTGGTTCCAATGTAATTGGAACTAAGTATCCATAGTCCAATCGTATAGTGTGCGCCTAGTGGTATGCAAGGTTTTGTATTGGGTAGGTGAAGAGGTTCCCATCATGTCGTTCCTCAGATCAGCATGGAGTGGGATGGAATCCATCCCACTCCATGCTGATCTGAGGAACGATTTTGACGTTTTTGACTATTTTACCATGAGGTGTTCTTGCTGAAACTTTTCCTGAAGAAGCGGGTTACTTCCCGCGAAACGCTAACTGCGTCAAAATTACAGCAACTCGTTGTGCTCCACTATAGGGGAGCCACCAAGAATCTGAGTACTGAGTACTAGTTGGTTTTGGTTATGTTTTTATATGCAGCTTTTTTGTATATTTTTTGATTATGTATACATGTGGAATTTTTATCATAAATACCGTTTGATACTTTTTACATAAATTGAGTACCCTTATAGTCCTTATATTTAGTTTGTTAGATTCCATTATTTTGTATATCGTTCATTAGGATGAGGTACCAAGACCTACAAGGTCTACCAAATGAGGGTTTCTTAAGCCTCGCACACACGATCGGATTTTACGACGGGAATTGTGTGATGTCAGGCTGTTGGCGGAAAATCTGACCCTCTGTACGCTCCATCGGACAATTGTTGTCAGATTTTCCGCAGGCAAATGTTGGATGGCAGGCTTTAAAATTTTCCGCGGACAAATGTCTGTTGTCGCATTTTCCGAGCGTGTGTACACAAGTCCGTCGAACGAAAGTCCAAAGTACAAACACGCATGCTCGGAAGCAAGGACGAGCCGGAAGCGGTCGGTCTTGTAAACCAGCGTTCGTAATGGAGAATTAACATTCGTGACGCGGCAAATTATGAAATCTCGAAATGCAGCGCACAATTCTCCTTCTTTAAAGTGGAGTTCCACCCAAAAGTGGAACTTCCACTCATCAGATTCCTCCCCCCTCCGGTGACACAGTTGGCACCTTTCAGGGGGGAGGGGGGTACAGATACCTGTATATTACAGGTATCTGTACCCACTTCCGGCATAGATAGCCGCAGAATCTGCGGTTATTTACGCCACTTCCTGCTCCCTCCCCGCTGCCTGCTGGGAAACACACGGGTCCCAGAGGCAGCAGGGACCATCTTGTATTGCGCTGCACGATCCGCGCATGCGCAGTAGGGAACCAGGAAGTGAAGCCGCACGGCTTCACTTCCTGATTCCCTTAACGAAGATGGAGGTAGCAGCACCCGATGTTGGGTGCCGACATCGCGGGCGCCCTGGACAGGTAAGTGTCCATGTTTTAAAAGTCAGCAGCTGCAGTATTTGTAGCTGCTGACTTTAAAAAAAAAAAATTTCGGCGGCGCTCCGCTTTAATGGGATAATAATGAAGCTGCTTTGCTGGTGATACTGATGGAGTTCTGACAAACGTATTTTAAAAGGCTTTCATTTTCGAGTGATATCAAGAATAATATTATGCTTTTTTTTTTTTTTTTTACCACAACACCATTATCCCGTAGTTTTTTAAGATCAAAGATACAACTATGTTGGTGTCCCTTGTTAGTTTTACATTGTATTTTTTTAAAATGTAACTGCCTACTCCCAAACTGTCATTTGAAATAAAACACATAGCCAAGTATTACTCTACACAATTTTTTTATTAAAAAAAGAAAACAAATAAAATTAGACATGCTATCTGCCAATAGAACTTAACCAAAAAGTGCATTCTATGCATCCAAAAATATAGAAAATATACCAAATCAAATCATTATTCAACCCAAAAAATAAAATAAAAGCCTCATGCATGTGTCCTGCTTCTTAATATAGGGGGTCAACAATGCCAAGAGTTGGTGAAAGCAGGGGTCCGTCATCCGGAGATAATTCCAAAAATTATTCCCCAGGAGCTCCCGCAGCAAAGGCATATGACATAATTGGTCACAATTTAATAAAGCTACCAATTTTTGGTCAAAAAAATCCTCATCCTCCTGTTCCTGGACTGTACTTGGGTCAAAGCAATAACTCCAAGGCCAATAATAAATAACACGTTCTCTCCGATTCCGCAAGATGGCTGGTTGACGAACGGCCGTTCAGAAACGAAATGAAAAGCGTGTAAAACACTCACCGAACTTCTACTAACATGAAATTAGCAGAAGGAGGCCAAAGAGTGGCGCTAAAGAGCTGAAAAACCACATAGTACATCACTACGTTCCTGTTTGTTGGCTGACAATTCCCTTCCGTTTTGTATGCAGAGAAAAGTGTGTCACTCTGGTCCAGCTTTAGTGAAGAGGAGAGGCAGCCGGCAACGGATGCCTCATAGTAAGCTTATGGATGATGTCACCACACAGTCTCTGTAATCTCTGTAAGCCCCGCCCCCCGTGTTGCAGATTGGCTGGGGAGCCAGGCCCCCCCGTGTTGCAGATTGGCTGGGGAGCCAGGCCCCCCCGTGTTGCAGATTGGCTGGGGAGCCAGGCCCCCCCGTGTTGCAGATTGGCTGGGGAGCCAGGCCCCCCCGTGTTGCAGATTGGCTGGGGAGCCAGGCCCCCCGTGTTGCAGATTGCCTGGGGAGCCACGCCCCCCTGTTTTGCAGATTGTCAGGGGAGCCCCGCCCCCTGTTTTGCAGATTGGCAGGGGAGCCCCGCCCCCCGTGTTGCAAGTGGGCAGGGGAGGCCCCCCATTTTGCAGGTGGGCAGGGGAGGCCCCCCATGTTGCAGGGGAGGCCCCCCTGTGGTGTAAGTGGGCAGGGGAGCCCCCCGCCCTGTGTTGCAGGGGAGCCCCCCGCCCTGTGTTGCAGGTGGGCAGGGGAGCCCCCCGCCCTGTGTTGCAGGTGGGCAGGAAAGCCCCCCGCCCTG
The DNA here is from genome assembly GCA_037952835.1 of Lithobates septentrionalis. Lineage (NCBI taxonomy): Eukaryota > Metazoa > Chordata > Amphibia > Anura > Ranidae > Lithobates > Lithobates septentrionalis. The sequence continues at coordinate 27,622 of JBBDGP010005878.1, read as the reverse complement.
TGTTGCAGGTGGGCAGTGGAGGCTCCCCCCTGTGTTGCAGGTGGGCAGTGGAGGCTCCCCCCCGTGTTGCAGGTGGGCAGTGGAGGCCCCCCCGTTTTGCAAGGGAGGCCCCCCGTTTTGCAGGGGAGGCCCCCCGTTTTGCAGGTGGGCAGGGGAGGCCCCCCCGTTTTGCAGGTGGGCAGGGGAGCCCCCCGCCCTGTGTTGCAGGTGGGCAGGGAGGCCCATCCCCCCGTGTTGCAGGTGGGCAGGGGAGGCCCATCCCCCCCGTGTTGCAGGTGGGCAGGGGAGGCCCATCCCCCCCGTGTTGCAGGTGGGCAGGGGAGGCCCATCCCCCCCCGTGTTGCAGGTGGGCAGGGGAGGCCCACCCCCCCCCCGTGTTGCAGGGGAGGCCCATCCCCCCCCGTGTTGCAGGTGGGCAGGGGAGGCCCATCCCCCCCGTGTTGCAGGTGGGCAGGGGAGGCCCATCCCCCCCGTGTTGCAGGTGGGCAGGGGAGGCCCATCCCCCCCCCCGTGTTGCAGGTGGGCAGGGGAGGCCCATCCCCCCCCCGTGTTGCAGGTGGGCAGGGGAGGCCCATCCCCCCCCCGTGTTGCAGGTGGGCAGGGGAGGCCCATCCCCCCCCCCGTGTTGCAGGTGGGCAGGGGAGGCCCATCCCCCCCCCCCGTGTTGCAGGTGGGCAGGGGAGGCCCATCCCCCCCGTGTTGCAGGTGGGCAGGGGAGGCCCATCCCCCCGTGTTGCAGGTGGGCAGGGGAGGCCCATCCCCCCCGTGTTGCAGGTGGGCAGGGGAGGCCCATCCCCCCCGTGTTGCAGGTGGGCAGGGGAGGCCCATCCCCCCCGTGTTGCAGGTGGGCAGGGGAGGCCCACCCCCCCCGTGTTGCAGGTGGGCAGGGGAGGCCCACCCCCCCTCGTGTTGCAGGTGGGCAGGGGAGGCCCACCCCCCCTCGTGTTGCAGGTGGGCAGGGGAGGCCCACCCCCCCTCGTGTTGCAGGTGGGCAGGGGAGGCCCACCCCCCCCGTGTTGCAGGTGGGCAGGGGAGGCCCACCCCCCCCCCCCCGTGTTGCAGGTGGGCAGGGGAGGCCCACCCCCCCGTGTTGCAGGTGGGCAGGGGAGGCCCACCCCCCCCGTGTTGCAGGTGGGCAGGGGAGGCCCATCCCCCCCCGTGTTGCAGGTGGGCAGGGGAGGCCCATCCCCCCCCGTGTTGCAGGTGGGCAGGGGAGGCCCATCCCCCGTGTTGCAGGTGGGCAGGGGAGGCCCATCCCCCCGTGTTGCAGGGGGCAGGGGAGGCCCATCCCCCCCCCGTGTTGCAGATGGGCAGGGGAGGCCCACCCCCCCCCCGTGTTGCAGATGGGCAGGGGAGCCCATCCCCCCCCGTGTTGCAGATGGGCAGGGAGGCGCCCCCCCGTGTTGCAGATGGGCAGGGGAGGCGCCCCCCCCCCCGTGTTGCAGGTGGGCAGGGGAGGCGCCCCCCCCCCCGTGTTGCAGGTGGGCAGGGGAGGCGCCCCCCCCCCCGTGTTGCAGGTGGGCAGGGAGGGGCGCCCCCGTGTTGCAGGTGGGCAGGGGAGGCGCCCCCCGTGTTGCAGGTGGGCAGAGGAGGCGCCCACCCGTGTTGCAGGTGGGCAGGGGAGGCGCCCCCCCGTGTTGCAGGGGAGGCGCCCCCCGTGTTGCAGGGGAGGCGCCCCCCCGTGTTGCAGGGGAGGCGCCCCCCCGTGTTGCAGGGGGGTAGGGGAGGCGCCCCCCCCGTGTTGCAGGTGGGCAGGGAGGCGCCCCCCCCCCCCCCCGTGTTGCAGGTGGGCAGGGGAGGCGCCCCCCCCCCCCGTGTTGCAGGTGGGCAGGGGAGGCGCCCCCCCGTGTTGCAGGGGAGGCGCCCCCCCCCCCCTGTTGCAGGTGGGCAGGGGAGGCGCCCCCCCGTGTTGCAGGTGGGCAGGGGAGGCGCCCCCCCGTGTTGCAGGTGGGCAGGGGAGGCGCCCCCCCCGTGTTGCAGGTGGGCAGGGGAGGCGCCCGCCGCGTGTTGCAGGTGGGCAGGGGAGGCGCCCGCCCGTGTTGCAGGTGGGCAGGGGAGGCGCCCGCCCGTGTTGCAGGTGGGCAGGGGAGGCGCCCCCCCTTGTGTTGCAGGTGGGCAGGGGAGGCGCCCCCCCTTGTGTTGCAGGTGGGCAGGGGAGGCGCCCCCCCTTGTGTTGCAGGTGGGCAGGGGAGGCGCCCCCCCCTGTTTGCAGGTGGGCAGGGGAGGCGCCCCCCCCCCCGTGTTGCAGGGGAGGCGCCCCCCCCCGTGTTGCAGGTGGGCAGGGGAGGCGCCCCCCCCGTGTTGCAGGTGGGCAGGGGAGGCGCCCCCCCCCCCGTGTTGCAGGTGGGCAGGGGAGGCGCCCCCCCCGTGTTGCAGGTGGGCAGGGGAGGCGCCCCCCCCGTGTTGCAGGTGGGCAGGGAGGCGCCCCCCCCCCCGTGTTGCAGGTGGGCAGGGGAGGCGCCCCCCCGGTTGCAGGTGGGCAGGGGAGGCGCGCCCCCCCCCCGTGTTGCAGGTGGGCAGGGAGGCGCGCCCCCCCCCCGTGTTGCAGGTGGGCAGGGAGGAGCGCCCCCCCCTGTTGCAGGTGGGCAGGGGAGCGCCCCCCCCCTGTTGCAGGTGGGCAGGGGAGGCGCCCCCCCCCTGTTGCAGGTGGGCAGGGGAGGCGCCCCCCCCCTGTTGCAGGTGGGCAGGGGAGGCGCCCCCCCCCGTGTTGCAGGTGGGCAGGGGAGGCCCCCCACCCCCGTGTTGCAGGGGAGGCGCCCCCCCCCCCGTGTTGCAGGTGGGCAGGGGAGGCGCCCCCCCCCCGTGTTGCAGGTGGGCAGGGGAAGCGCCCCCCCCGTGTTGCAGGTGGGCAGGGGAGGCGCCCCCCCCGTGTTGCAGGTGGGCAGGGGAGGCGCCCCCCCCGTGTTGCAGGTGGGCAGGGGAGGCGCCCCCCCCCGTGTTGCAGGTGGGCAGGGGAGGCGCCCCCCCGTGTTGCAGGTGGGCAGGGGAGGCGCCCCCCCCCGTGTTGCAGGTGGGCAGGGGAGGCGCCCCCCGTGTTGCAGGTGGGCAAGGGGAGGCGCCCCCCCCCCCTGTGTTGCAGGTGGGCAGGGGAGGCCCCCCCCCGTGTTGCAGGTGGGCAGGGGAGGCCCCCCCCGTGTTGCAGGTGGGCAGGGGAGGCCCATCCCCCCCGTGTTGCAGGTGGGCAGGGGAGGCCCATCCACCCCCCGTGTTGCAGGTGGGCAGGGGAGGCCCATCCCCCCCGTGTTGCAGGTGGGCAGGGGAGGCCCATCCCCCCGTGTTGCAGGTGGGCAGGGGAGGCCCATCCCCCCCCCCGTGTTGCAGGTGGGCAGGGGAGGCCCATCCCCCCCCCCGTGTTGCAGGTGGGCAGGGGAGGCCCATCCCCCCCCATGTTGCAGGTGGGCAGGGGAGGCCCATCCCCCCCGTGTTGCAGGTGGGCAGGGGAGGCCCATCCCCCCGTGTTGCAGGTGGGCAGGGGAGGCCCACCCCCCCCCGTGTTGCAGGTGGGCAGGGGAGGCCCATCCCCCCCGTGTTGCAGGTGGGCAGGGGAGGCCCATCCCCCCGTGTTGCAGGTGGGCAGGGGAGGCCCACCCCCCCCCGTGTTGCAGGTGGGCAGGGGAGGCCCACCCCCCCCGTGTTGCAGGTGGGCAGGGGAGGCCCACCCCCCCCCGTGTTGCAGGTGGGCAGGGGAGGCCCACCCCCCCCCCCGCGTTGCAGGTGGGCAGGGGAGGCCCACCCCCCCGTGTTGCAGGTGGGCAGGGGAGGCCCACCCCCCCCGTGTTGCAGGTGGGCAGGGGAGGCCCACCCCCCCCGTGTTGCAGGTGGGCAGGGGAGGCCCATCCCCCCCCCGTGTTGCAGGTGGGCAGGGGAGGCCCATCCCCCCGTGTTCCAGGTGGGCAGGGGAGGCCCATCCCCCCGTGTTGCAGGTGGGCAGGGGAGGCCCATCCCCCCCGTGTTGCAGATGGGCAGGGGAGGCCCATCCCCCCCGTGTTGCAGATGGGCAGGGGAGGCCCATCCCCCCCCCGTGTTGCAGATGGGCAGGGGAGGCGCCCCCCCCCGTGTTGCAGATGGGCAGGGGAGGCGCCCCCCCCCGTGTTGCAGATGGGCAGGGGAGGCGCCCCCCCCCCCGTGTTGCAGGTGGGCAGGGGAGGCGCCCCCCCCGTGTTGCAGATGGGCAGGGGAGGCGCCCCCCCGTGTTGCAGGTGGGCAGGGGAGGCGCCCCCCCGTGTTGCAGGTGGGCAGGGGAGGCGCCCCCCGTGTTGCAGGTGGGCAGAGGAGGCGCCCCCCCGTGTTGCAGGTGGGCAGGGGAGGCGCCCCCCCGTGTTGCAGGTGGGCAGGGGAGGCGCCCCCCCGTGTTGCAGGGGAGGCGCCCCCCGTGTTGCAGGGGAGGCGCCCCCCCGTGTTGCAGGGGAGGCGCCCCCCCGTGTTGCAGGGGGGTAGGGGAGGCGCCCCCCCCGTGTTGCAGGTGGGCAGGGGAGGCGCCCCCCCCCCCCGTGTTGCAGGTGGGCAGGGGAGGCGCCCCCCCCCCGTGTTGCAGGGGAGGCGCCCCCCCCCCTGTTGCAGGTGGGCAGGGGAGGCGCCCCCCCGTGTTGCAGGTGGGCAGGGGAGGCGCCCGCCCGTGTTGCAGGTGGGCAGGGGAGGCGCCCGCCCGTGTTGCAGGTGGGCAAGGGAGGCGCCCCCCCCGTGTTGCAGGTGGGCAGGGGAGGCGCCCCCCCTTGTGTTGCAGGTGGGCAGGGGAGGCGCCCCCCCCTGTTGCAGGTGGGCAGGGGAGGCGCCCCCCCCCCCCCGTGTTGCAGGGGAGGCGCCCCCCCCCGTGTTGCAGGTGGGCAGGGGAGGCGCCCCCCCCCGTGTTGCAGGTGGGCAGGGGAGGCGCCCCCCCCGTGTTGCAGGTGGGCAGGGGAGGCGCCCCCCCCGTGTTGCAGGTGGGCAGGGGAGGCGCCCCCCCCGTGTTGCAGGTGGGCAGGGGAGGCGCCCCCCCCCCGTGTTGCAGGTGGGCAGGGGAGGCGCCCCCCCGTGTTGCAGGTGGGCAGGGGAGGCGCCCGCCCCCCCCCTGTTGCAGGTGGGCAGGGGAGGCGCCCCCCCCCTGTTGCAGGTGGGCAGGGGAGGCGCCCCCCCCTGTTGCAGGTGGGCAGGGGAGGCGCCCCCCCCCTGTTGCAGGTGGGCAGGGGAGGCACCCCCCCCGTGTTGCAGGTGGGCAGGGGAGGCCCCCCCCCCCGTGTTGCAGGTGGGCAGGGGAGGCCCCCCCCCCCGTGTTACAGGTAGGCAAGGGATACTGGGATCTGAAGACATCTAACCTCGCTGTCCCTGGCCTACCCCTTTATTTCATTAGATTTCAGTTCTTTTAATCATAGGGGCTTGGCATCAAATGTGGGCGTTACCACATACAAATTCAGCCTGCCCCCAGGAACGCCCACTCTTCCAGAGTGACATCATCCCGCCTCCTATTAAGGCACTTTTAATATTTGCATAATTCCTTCCAAGAGCCGACCCACTGCTTGCATCAGACCTGAGGGCTTTTGAAGGAGTACTGAGGCAGGAGGAGGCTGTGATGTTTTCCTGGAAGCTATGTACAGCACCCTGCCAGCTCCTCCCACCAGCCATGATCTGCCTGCATTGCATAGAGCAGCACACAGAGGCTTTATTATATTGATGAGGGGGGGGGGACCAAGGAAGACAATATATAAGATGAAACCTTTAAGGTTTAGTTAAAAAATTCATTTGGATTGATGTGTGTGTATGGCCGCCGTCAGCCAGACTGTAACGGAACCAATGTGGTGGTGGTGGGGCACAAAACCGCCGTCGCTTCCCATTTCTGCCTTCTCCGTATTATTAGAGGTTTTCTTTTTCACTTGGAACATTTTTTTGTACAAATGTTGTAGAATTGCAGAACCAGCCCCAGGAGACGATGCTTCTCCAGCCAACAGAAACGCTGATACAGGAAAAATGGATCCTCACAGCAGATGTTACTGGAGTCCGGCTAACATAGACCTGATGGCCCAAGTCCAGACCTTTCCACTCAACTCCTCTTCCTTTCTTTTTTTTATTTGGAAGGAGAGAGAAAGTGGTGATATGTGCTGGGAATTTGTTCAGTTTTCCATAGCGTTGGACCTTTTCCACTCCAAATGTATGTATGTGTATACACACACAGTATTGGGACACCTGGCTTTACACACACATGATTTTTAATGGCTTCCCAGTCTTAGTCCGTAGGGTTCAATATTGAGTTGGCCCACCCTTTACAGCTATAACAGCTTCAACTCTTCTGGGAAGGCTGTCCACAAGATTTAGGGAACTAAGGGGCCAAGCCCAACCCCTAAAAAATAACCCCTACACCATAATCACCCCCTCCACTAAATGATTTGGACCAGTGCACAAAGCAAGGTCCATAAAGACAAGGATGAGGGAGTTTGGGGTGGAGGAACTTGACTGGCCTGCGCAGAGTCCTGACCTCAACCCGATAGAACACCTTTGGGATAAATTAGAGCGCAGACTGCGAGCCAGGCCTTCTCGTCCAACATCAGTGCCTGACCTCACAAATGCGCTTCTGGAAGAATGGTCAAACATTCCCATAGACACACTCCTAAACCTTGTGGACGGCCTTCCCAGAAGAGTTGAAGTGGGCCAACTCAATATTGAACCCTACAGACTAAGACTGGGATGCCATTAAAGTTCATGTGGTGTAAATCAATTTAATGGTTGAATGAAGTGATTAAAGTGCAATACTGATTTTATGAACTTGCTCTAAATACCTCCAGACTGTGCCATCCATGTATCAATTAATTAAAAGCAGTTGTGCACTAATAAAAAAAAAAAAAAGTACAAACGCTCTGTAAGCAAAACACTGACATCGTATCGTATTGAATTCTCTGTAAGGACGGGTTCACACTTGCGTGTGTCTAAAACACGTGTATAATCGTGTTCATTCCCACCCTGCACAGACGCACATTGATTACTAATGGCACTCCCGTAAATTGGCATCCGCCTTGTGATTTTTGTGCTCGCCAAACCGCGTGGTGCTGCAGCAGGTAGAGTCATTTAAGTAAGATGGTCGGAGCCTTCTTTCCCCACACACAGCAGCCCGTTCCAATGACTGTACCTGCGATGTGTGTGCACAAGCACGCCACACTAGCGTCAACCAGGGCTACAGCACAAAAAAGGTTTTATACCTGTTAATTCCCAAATTCTTTCATTTTTTTTCCATATTCCGTGTCTTCCCACCGATGTGCTTGACATCACCTGGCCGTCTCCCGCCTTGCGTCTGCAGTCCCTGGCCGTCTCCCGCCTTGCGTCTGCAGTCCCTGGCCGTCTCCCGCCTTGCGTCTGCAGTCCCTGGCCGTCTCCCGCGCCGCGTCTGCAGTCCCTGGCCGTCTCCCGCGTCTGCAGTCCCTGGCCGTCTCCCGCGTCTGCAGTCCCTGGCCGTCTCCCGCGTCTGCAGTCCCTGGCCGTCTCCCGCGCCGCGTCTGCAGTCCCTGGCCGTCTCCCGCGCCGCGTCTGCAGTCCCTGGCCGTCTCCCGCGCCGCGTCTGCAGTCCCTGGCCGTCTCCCGCGCCGCGTCTGCAGTCCCTGGCCGTCTCCCGCGCCGCGTCTGCAGTCCCTGGCCGTCTCCCGCGCCGCGTCTGCAGTCCCTGGCCGTCTCCCGCGCCGCGTCTGCAGTCCCTGGCCGTCTCCCGCGCCGCGTCTGCAGTCCCTGGCCGTCTCCCGCGCCGCGTCGCCACCTCATCCCTTTAAAACCAAACACATTAGTTAGGTAAAAAGGTTCTGAGGCTGAATAAGGTGATAATTAAACTCCACTTGGTGCCCTATCTGCATTAAATTAGCCTCGGAACCTGTGTAATTCATATGTGTTCGGGTTTAAAGGGATGAGGTGGCAACACTACTCCCGCGCCATGGCTGCACATTTGATCTGGTGAGTTTGGTGCACAGGTGTCGGGAACATTTGATCTGGTGAGTTTGGATCACAGGTGTCGAGTACACTTGATAAATGCACTCTGGCAGAGAGATCAGCGTGAATTTTTTTTAGTTAATTACTTAACCTAGGGCCACATGATGCTATTAGGACGGCCCTACCTGGGACAGAAAGTGATGCAATGCACCTCTTTTCCAGGCTCTTGCTAGCTGGAGGAGATCAGTGAATGGTTGTTCACTGTTCTCCCCTCTGCTCTACTCAGTGACCAGGTAATATGGTGGGAGGGATTGAGATCTACAGGTGAGGCCATCCATGTCCTGAAGGTGGTCCACCACTAGTTTGGAACCTAAAACAAAGGTTATCTGGTAGCAAACCGCTCTGAGACAGTCGGCTTGTCAAACTTGCACACTGCCAGAAGTGTGTGTAAACCTACTGCAGATGTCGGTTAAACAAAAACAAAACCGAATGTAACCTTCCCCCGCCTCTAGTATTTAAAGGCTTTCTCACAATGTAATTCTAACATGTGCTTGCTTTCAGACAAGCTGCTGGTGTTGACGGTGGCCACAGATGAAACGGAAGGATATCACCGATTCCTGAGGACGGCCCGGCATTTCAACTACACTGTGCGGGTGAGAGAAAGACACCGTCTCCTTAAATTGTGATTTAACTTGTAGTTCCGCTACAGCTGGAGGGCCACCAGTTTGACACCCCTGCCCTAAGGCCTTGTTTACACTTGTGGTTGGGGGGGGGGGGGCAGTAAAAACACGTCGTTCAGCTGTGTTTAACTGTTGGGGGGGGGGGGGTTAGGGATGCTTTTATCACCTTTTACCCATTAGCTGTAGAGGGAGCAGCCAAGGGTGTGCACACAAGAATTTCACCCCCTGTAATGTTTGGTGAGCACTAGGTCTCTTTACTGATACATCAGGGTCTGTTAACCTCTGCTATTAGACCCCTGATGTCTCCTTTACCCTCTGCTATTAGACCCCTGATGTCTCCTTTACCTTCTGGTATTAGACCCCTTATGTCTCCTCTACCCTCTATTAGACCCCTGATGTCTCCTCTAACATCTGCTATTAGACCCCTGGTGTCTCCTTTACCCTCTGCTATTAGACCCCTGATGTCTCCTTTACCCTCTGCTATTAGACCCCTGATGTCTCCTTTACCCTCTGCTATTAGACCCCTGATGTCTCCTTTACCCTCTGCTATTAGACCCCTGATGTCTCCTTTACCCTCTGCTATTAGACCCCCTATGTCTCCTTTACCCTCTGCTATTAGACCCCCAATGTCTCCTTTACCCTCTGCTATTAGACCCCCTAATGTCTCCTTTACCCTCTGCTACTAAACCCCTAATGTCTCCTTTACCCTCTGCTATTAGACCCCTAATGTCTCCTTTACCCTCTGCTATTAGACCCCTGATGTCTCCTTTACCCTCTGCTATTAGACCCCTGATGTCTCCTTTACCCTCTGCTATTAGACCCCTGATGTCTCCTTTACCCTCTGCTATTAGACCCCTGATGTCTCCTTTACCCTCTGCTATTAGACCCCTGATGTCTCCTTTACCCTCTGCTATTAGACCCCTGATGTCTCCTTTACCCTCTGCTATTAGACCCCTGATCTCTCCTTTACCCTCTGCTATTAGACACCTGATCTCTCCTTTACCCTCTGCTATTAGACACCTGATGTTTCCTTTACCCTCTGCTATTAGACCCCTGATGTCTCCTTTACCCTCTGCTATTAGACCCCTAATGTCTCCTTTACCCTCTGCTATTAGACCCCTAATGTCTCCTTTACCCTCTGCTATTAGACCCCTAATGTCTCCTTTACCCTCTGCTATTAGACCCCTAATGTCTCCTTTACCCTCTGCTATTAGACCCCTAATGTCTCCTTTACCCTCTGCTATTAGACCCCTAATGTCTCCTTTACCCTCTGCTATTAGACCCCTGATGTCTCCCCTGCCTCCGCCCCTCAACCTCTCACCCATTAACTGTGGAGGCAACAGCCAGAGATGTGCACACAGGAATTTTCCCCCTGTCGCGTTGGTGGGCACTACTGCCCGTCGAACGTGACCCATTGAAGTGAATAGGGCCGGTCAGTAACTGTGTGTAATGGATGTGGTTGCGGTGCAGCAGTCAAAAAACCCAATAAGGAGGCAGAATTATCGTCTATGAAACATCTCTAAAAATTGATCCAAGCATGGAGTACTTTTTAGAGGAGTGGCAGTCCTTGCTACTAGTGTAAACGAGAGCAATCACAGTGGTTGCTGGAGTAGCAGAAGTTCAATAACTTCATTCACTTGTTGCCTTGAATAACTCCCAAAAGGGAACCTGTCATGAAAAAAACTAAGAAGTTGCCTTTTAATGAAGACTTCTATAGCATCAAATGGTCAGTTCTTGGGCTGAGTTTGCTGGACAGGTTAGCAGACATTTGACATCTATGCCACTTGTGGATTCTTTTCCTTCCAGTAGAATGTTTGATTTCAAATAATTTGGCGATCTTTTTAAATGTTTCTTTGTATCTCGCAAATGACAACAGCATCTGGAATAGCTGCTGTATTTAAACGGCAACTCCCGGCCGGCTGTCAATTTGACAGCAGGGACAAGCTGGCAAATGTGAGGGGATAGCAGAAGGGTGTGCTATACACGCCCTTAGTACTTCAATTAAGTGTTTTTGCTGTATTTTGACTGTCTATTTAGCTCTTTGTTTTAGTTAAAAGTCTAGGTGGCCCGTCCTTAGGTTCATGCTTTTATGTTGTCACCACTGTAGACGCTGGGTCTGGGTCAGCAGTGGAAAGGAGGCGATGTGGCCCGTACCGTCGGAGGAGGACAGAAGGTCCGATGGCTGAAGGAGGAGCTGGAAAAAGTACACGAGCAAGAGGATCTGATCGTCATGTTTGTGGACAGGTAGGATGATGGATTTCAATCATTGTTTCCCATTAAGCAATTCCCAATTATGGAACATATGTCACATCTTCACCGTTTGGTCTCCTGCTTCTCAGCTATGATGTCGTTCTGGCTGGTAGCCCCATTGAGCTGCTCTGGAAGTTTCAACAGTTTGACCACAAGGTGATCTTCTCCGCTGAGGGCTTCTGCTGGCCCGACTGGTCCCTGGCAGAGAAATATCCAGCTGTCAGCAACGGGAAACGCTTCCTGAACTCTGGAGGCAAGTTTTCTGCTGTCCCTCCTCCCGATTTCCTCAAAGTTCATCTCATCTTCTCCATTGTTGTTACAGCTTTAGTCTTTACACCCTCTGTGTTACTGCAGATTCCACTAGATCCCTCTCGTCTTCCCCCATTACTCGTACATCTTTAGTCTTTATACCCCCTGTGTTTTTCCTTCCTCCTAATTCGACCAGATCCTCCTCATCTTACTAATTTCTTATGCATCTTTTAGTCTTTACACCCCTTTGTGTTTGCCTGTCCTCTAGATTCTTCCATATCCTTCTCATCTCACCCTTTCCTCATACTTTATTCTCTACACCCCCTGTATGTCTACCCTCCTTTCTGATTCCACCAGATCCCTCTTGTCTTTCCCAAGACACATCCAGGGGTATAACAAAATTATGGTAACACCAGGTAAAAGAAGGAAATTGATACCTAAAGTGGTGTTGGACCACCTTTTGGGACCCAAGATGGCCTGAATTCTCCTGGGAATGGACAAATTTTAGGTCTTGGGTGGTGGATAATGAAATCTGATACCACGCTTCATGCAAACATCGTTCAAGTTCTCCTAGAGATACTGGAGGCGGAAAACTAGCCCGAACGTTGTTCTCCAAAATTGACCATGGTGGCTCTGAAATTGAGGTCAGGTGACTGCGGCACCCATGGAAGGTGTGAGACTTCATCTGCATGCTCGTCAAACCACAATTGACAACACCAGCTATGTGAGTCGTAGCATTATGGTCTTGGTAAATGAGGCTGTCTTCGGGAAGCCATGTCTCCACCATGGGGTGTACAGGATCGGCCAAAATTTGTTCATAGTTGCCGGCAGTGACTCTACCTTTCAAGGTGATGGTGGGACCTGCAGAATGCCAAGATATGGCTGCCCAAACCATGATTGCGCCACCGCCATGCTTTACCGTTAGCACAAGACGGTCCTGGTAGTAAGCCTAGGGCTTTGTTTGCCACACGTAAACCCGTCTGGTGGTTGGGAACAACGTGAAGCTCGATTCATCGGACCAGATTACAGTCTTCCATTGATTGATAGTTCACGACGACTACAAACGTTGTTTTCTCAGAAACTGTATATGCCGTCATAACCTTTGATAATGTACCTCGTGACACCTCAAATAAATTGGCGACTTCAGTCACGGAGGCACCAGCTAAGCCGGCACCAACAATTTGCCTTCTTTGAGCTCAGTAAGCTGTGACGTGACTCCGTATTACTAGCTCGTTGTCTCGTCGCACAGCGGGAGCAAAAGGATCACATCACGTCACACCACTTCTGCTTTTACTATGAAATATGTTGTCACTTTCACAGCTGCAAATCATGTAGTGTTTCCATATTTTTGTCTAACCCCTGTACATCTTTGGTCTCTAGACTCCTGTGTGTCTGCCCTCCCTTCTAATTCCAACAGATCCCCCACCTCTCCCGTTCCTTATACCTCTGCCCCCTCTAGATTCCTCTCATCACCCACACTCCTTTGTCTTTGAGCATGTACGAATCATAAAAATTACTGGGCTAAAGGTCATATGAAAAAAAAAATATAGCAGCTAGCATTACCAACCCCTACATAAAATTGTGCAAAATGTATTATGTGACAGAATGCAGCGCTAAGAATATATAGCCAATTATGAATCTATCTCTATTATCTCTATCATCTCTATCATCTCTATTATCTCTATTATCTCTATCATCTCTATCATCTCTATCTCTATCATCTCTATCATTATTATACAGGATTTGTATAGCGCCAACTGTTTGCGCAGCGCTCTATCTCTATCATCTCTATCTCTATTATAATAACACCATACAAATAAAGTGCCATGTGCAATAAATTCAGAAGAAGAACCTTCTACAAGAAGGAATAACTGTGACTATAGGATAGCCACCATGCAGTGGGACATCCAAATATAGATAGAAGGCAATGTCCATTTTTCAAAGGTATTGAAGAAAGCAATCCATGTCCACTCAAGGAATCACTGTAACACGGGCATCCACCATTCAGAACAGAGATTAAACACTCTTACCAGAATGCGTAGACTTGACTAATGCCGCGTACACATGACTGGATTCAGTAGACTCTAACGGTCTTTCCAACAGAGTTCTGCTGAAACGGACTTGCCTACACATGATCACACCAAAGTCCGTTCGTTTAGAACGCGATGACGTACGACGGGACTAGAAAAAGGAAGTTCAATAGCCAGGAGCCAATAGCTGCCCTTGCGTCATTTTTTGGTCCGTTGGACTAGCATACAGACGAACGGTTTTCCTGATAGGGGTTGAGTCCATCGGAAAGATTTGAAACATGTTCTATTTCTAGGTCCGTCAGAATTTTAGAAAGTAAAAAGTCCGATGAAGCCTACACACGATCGGAATGTCCGATGGAATGATTCCGTCGGACCTTTTCTGACAGAAAGTCCGGTCGTGTGTACACGGCATTAGTCAAACAAGTATAGAACTGTAAGCATCAGAATGGTGGTCAGGAAAAGGATCTCTAAGGGGTTTTGACACTGCAACTCTCCACACCAAGTAAATCTCTTGATGAATTACGGGCTCCAATGTTTTATGAAAAAGAGAAAAGGGCCTCCACATAGTCTAAAACAGTCTTGATAACAAATTTATTTAAAAGTAGAAAACTTACAACAATGCTGAGTCTCAATGAGATATCTCCTACAAAAATATAATCGCATGGAAAATTCAGAAGGCACAATGACAGGACATCAGGACATGACAGGCCCAAATGCGTTTCGTCCACAAAGACTTCAACTGGGGTATGAATCATGTGTATGCTGTAGTGATCATGGGTAGATAATTAATTAGTAGTTATTATGATAATGCAAGTACTCTTCCGCAGCAACCCAATTCTTCCAGAGAGATGCACTTTATTGACTTCCAACACAGAACAAGATCCAAAATCCACAGGTGACAAAAATCCAACAGAGTAAATATAATTTAGAGTCCCATTTTTCCTAGATTTGCGCCTTCATAGTCACACACAGACAGGACTGACTGCCAGCTTGAATAGTCCCCCCTGAAATACTAGTACACTAGGAGGGAGTTTCTGCTAGGTCAACCCAAAATACTCTTTGATCTTATTGTTACCCCCTCAAGTCTAATTACCATCAATAAATACTTCTTCTATGGTCCTATAAACAATGTACCCTTTGAAATGTTCAATTAGGTTAACAGGCCATACCTCACACACCTAGGTAGACTTGCATAAGATTAACACATCAAAGTGTTTTCACCTTACCCCTTGATATGTTAAAATTCAGTTGGCTTGGACAACTCAACTGAATTTCTGGTAAACATGGCACTCCAATACAACATTATACATAAATCGGCCAACATATTACAGCAAATGTTTGTATCACAGTAATTCCTTCTTGTAGAAGGTTCTTCTATGTCTTTTTAGCTTCTATACCCCCTGTATGTTAGGAATCCCCCTTTTTATGTCTGCTTTCTTCTCCCGATATAGGGTTTATCGGCTATGTTCCTCAGCTGTATGACATAGTCCAGCTGTGGAAGTTTAAGGATGATGATGATGACCAATTATTCTACACCAAGGTCTATCTGGACGAGGAGCTGCGGGTGAGTTCTGTGACTGACAGCGTCATCTCTTCCTTCACAGCTCCTCTTCTTCCTCTCTCTCCCTTTTTTATTTTTATTTTTTTCCTCCCTCTCGTCTTTCTCGCTTCCCTTTTTGTCGCTTACTCTTTCTTTCTCTTTCTCTCCCCCCTCCTTCTCTCTCCCCCCTCCTTCTCTCTCCCCCCTCCTTCTCTCTCTCTCTCTCTCTCTCTCTCTCTCTCTCTCTCTCTCTCTCTCTCTCTCTCTCTCTCTCTCTCTCATGCTCTGTCATTTTTTTCTATGTGTCTTTCTCGCACGCGCTCTCCCTCGCTTTCTTTCTCCCTCACTTTCTTTCTCCCTCGCTTTCTTTCTCCCTCGCTTTCTTTCTCCCTCGCTTTCTTTCTCCCTCGCTTTCTTTCTCCCTCGCTTTCTTTCTCCCTCGCTTTCTTTCTCCCTCGCTTTCTTTCTCTCTCGCTTTCTTTCTCCCTCGCTTTCTTTCTCCCTCGCTTTCTTTCTCCCTCGCTTTCTTTCTCCCTCGCTTTCTTTCTCCCTCGCTTTCTTTCTCCCTCGCTTTCTTTCTCCCTCGCTTTCTTTCTCCCTCGCTTTCTTTCTCCCTCGCTCTCTCTCTCTCTCGCTTTCTTTCTCGCTCTCTCTCTCTCTCGCTTTCTTTCTCCCTCGCTCTCTCTCTCGCTTTCTTTCTCCCTCGCGCTCTCTCTCCCTCGCTTTTTCTCCCTCGCGCTCTCTCGCTTTTTCTCTCTCGCGCTCTCTCTCCCTCGCTTTTTCTCTCTCGCGCTCTCTTTCTCTCTCGCGCTCTCTCTCTCGCTTTCTTTCTCCCTCGCTCTCTCTCTCGCTTTCTTTCTCCCTCGCGCTCTCTCTCGCTTTTTCTCTCTCGCGCTCTCTTTCTCTCTCGCGCTCTCTCTCGCTTTCTTTCTCCCTCGCTTTCTCTCTCTCTCGCTCTCTCGCTCTCTCTCTCTCGCTCTCTCGCTCTCTCGCTCTCGCTCTCTCGCTCTCTCTCTCTCTCGCTTTCTTTCTCCCTCGCTCTCTCTCTCGCTTTCTTTCTCCCTCGCTCTCTCTCTCTCGCTTTCTTTCTCCCTCGCGCTCTCTCTCTCGCTTTCTTTCTCCCTCGCTCTCTCTCTCTCTCGCTTTCTTTCTCCCTCGCTCTCTCTCTCTCTCGCTTTCTTTCTCCCTCGCTCTCTCTCTCTCTCGCTTTCTTTCTCCCTCGCTCTCTCTCTCTCTCGCTTTCTTTCTCCCTCGCTCTCTCTCTCTCTCGCTTTCTTTCTCCCTCGCTCTCTCTCTCTCTCGCTTTCTTTCTCCCTCGCTCTCTCTCTCTCTCGCTTTCTTTCTCCCTCGCTCTCTCTCTCTCGCTTTCTTTCTCCCTCGCTCTCTCTCTCTCGCTTTCTTTCTCCCTCGCTCTCTCTCTCTCGCTTTCTTTCTCCCTCGCGCTCTCTCTCTCGCTTTCTTTCTCGCCTTTCTTGCTTGCTCGCTTTCTTTCTTGCTCTCTCTCGCACCCTCTCTTTCTCCCCCCCCCCACACTTCTCTCTCTCTCGCGCTTTGGCTCTTTCTCACCCCGCCCCCCTCTCTGTCTTTCTCTTTTTTTTTTTTCACTGTCTTGGGCTCGCTTTTTTTTTTTTTTTTACTTTTTCTTTCCCTCCTCTGTCTTGATCTCTTTCTCCCCCCCCCCCCCACTTCTCTCTTGTCCCTCTCCTATTCTCTTTCTCTGTCTCTCTCCTCTTTCTCTTCTCTCTGTCTCGCTCTTTCCTTCTCTTTTCTTCACTTACACATTTTTTTCCCCTCCCCTCAGGAAAAGTTCAGCATCACTCTGGACCACAAATCTAAGATTTTCCAGAACCTGAATGGAGCCATTGGTATGTCTATTTTTCTGGATGTGTTTATAACCCCTTCTACCAATATAGCTGTTTTATCTAACAAGCTGACAGTCAGCCGCGCCCACCTGTAGCAGCTGCAGAGCCGCATTGAGCTCCGGTGGGCTCATGAAGCCAGCTCCATCATTGATTACCGATCTTGTGCTCAGGGGAAAAAAAAACACTTCAGTGTCTTTTTACAGATGAATTTACATGTATAATTCTCCGCTTGTGTCCTTCTGCAGATGAGGTCATTATGAAGTTTGATAAGAACAAGGTGCGGGCCCGAAATATGGCATTCGATACCATTCCCGTCGTCATCCATGGAAACGGGCCCACCAAGGTACTCCCTGTCCATCATCATGCCTCTCCATCATCAACCTCATTGTTTTAGTGTAAAGGCTATACATACAGTATAACTTAAATACATCCATTTGTGTAAATGTTTGCTTGAGCTGTTGAACTCTGTAACCAACAAAAGATGTGAAGAATCAGGCAATCATGAAATGGAATCTGAAGCCCCACCTTTTGGATAAAAATGAGAACACATGATATTTATATATGATATTTCATATTTAGCTGACAAAAATGTTAATGGATCCTCATAACCATTATTCCTTTTTTCTTTTTTTTTTTTTTCTTAGTTGCAGCTGAATTATTTATCCAACTACGTGCCAAACGCCTGGACACACGAAGGCGGCTGCGAGATCTGTGATGAAGACCTGCTGGACATCTCCGAGGTTGAGGTGCGAGCAGAGCCACCCCCTCCCTTCCCCCAACTGTACTTTGGAGTTTACAGGATAGTATAGAATAACCTAGAGGTTCATTACAGTGCATGTAATCCCCATTAATGACCTTTTTATTTGCTTAAAATGACTCTAAAGGCAGATTGTTTTTTCATCTTAATGCATTTTATGCATTTAAGATAAAAAAAAAGTTCTGTGTGCAGCAGCCCTCTCCTAATACTGAGCCCATCTCGATCCATGTTGTTGCACGAGAGACACCAGGACTCTCTCTCCTGATTAGCTGAGCCATTGGCTCCCGCTGCTGTCAGTCAGTGTCAGTGAGCCAATGAGGAGAGAGAGAGAGGGTGCAGGGCCTGTCCGCGGCTCAGTGTCTGAATGGACACATGGAGCTGTGACTCGGCTTCGGTGCCCCCGTAGCAAGCTGCTTGCTGTGGGGGCACTCGGCAGGAGGGAGATTCCAGGAACACCAAAGAGGGACCCGAGAAGAGGAGGATCGAGGAGGAGGAGAGCATGATCCATGGATGTTATTTTTATACAAAAAAATTTGAGAATTTAGTATCACTTTAAGTGCTTTTCCCGGGCTCTAGAGCGGCCGCTCTTCTGCCAACATCTTGGGTGCAGGGGGGAAGGGTTATGGTTGCATTGATAGCAGAAACTGGCATGACAAAATAGATCCCTGGACCAACACCCAGCTCAGGCTCTCAGTGGCTCGCTGAGAGGCTGAGCCGGGTGTCGTTCCAGGGATCTGGTAGATCCCGACTCCATGTTCGTGATGACACCGAGCCTGGTTCGACTCTGTGACGTCCGCAGAGAGCGGACTTCAGCCCATTGTCTGCTGAAAACTGGGATTCATAGAAGTACAGCCAAACGAGCTTTGGCTGTACTTCTCCTTTTACCTATTTGCCATCCGGGCCAATTCTGACACTTCGCTCCTACATGTAAAAGTCTTTTTTTTTGCTAGAAAATTACTTAGAACCACCTAGCGTTCTATATTATTATTATTATTATTATTATTTTTTTTTTTTTTATTAATATTTTTAGCAGAGGCCCTATAGAATAAAATGGTGGGTGTTGCAATTCTTAATGTCATACGGTATTTGTGTAGCAGTTTTTAAAACGCAATATTTTCTTTTTTTAAAACACTTTCATGAATAAAAAAAATAAAATAAAAAAAACAACATTTTTCCCAGTTTTTTTGTATGATGTTACGCCGTGTAAATGGATACCTCACATGTCACACTTTAAAATTGCGTCTGCCTGTGAAATGGCGACAAACTTACAATTCTCCAAAGGCGACGCTTTAAACGCCTTTTACAGGTTTAGAGTTGCACAGGAGGTCTGGTGCTAGAATTATCGCTCTCGCTCTGATGTACGCGACAATGCCTCACATGTGTGGTGCGATGATTGTCTACATATGCGTGTGGGAGTAATGCATTAGTTCGCGTTTTGCGCGTAAGCACGGTGGGACTGGGGTGCTTTTAATTTATTATTTTATTTTTTTTATATACAATTTTATTTATTTATTTATTTATTTTTTTTAAACTACTGCTTGTCATCTCCGGCTGAAAAGATAAATACCGAAATGATGCCTGTAGGTGCAGGCATCATTCTGGTATAACCACTGAAACCGGAGGACGCCCTCCAAACTGGAGGATGCCTGTGGATCCTGTCTTGAAGTGGTTCAATTTGTGTTCGCATGTGAAATGGCAATAAACTTCAGTACCCTATATTTTCCATAGGTGTCACTTTTAAAAATCCCTATAGGGCACGCAATTTCTTCTGCGACTTTTACCACTATTTTTATGGTGTGTTTTTTTTATAGGTTGTGTGACTCAAAAACATAACGCGGATACATTCTCGGTGCGTCTTTGATGCATTTCAATGGGGAGGTGCGTTGTTTTTTTTTTTTAATAAAAATGCAGAAAGCAAGATTTTTAACACCGCAAGGGACCAGTGTGATGACCTACATAGAATTTAAAGGGATGCATCTTTCTTGAGCCTTTCTTGCGCTAAAGGTGCCGATGATGGCTGACAATTCATATTCCGTTTAATCTATAACATTACTTAAAAACCAAGTCAAATATAATTCAATTATATATAAAAAATAAAAAAATTATATATATTTTTTAAAACTGTCATTTTCGGTTTCAGCCAAGTGCATCCTGAATTTCTGGTTTCTGCATTCGGTGCACCTCTAACGTGTATTGCAATCGGCGTCTTCATGCGTAGATGCCCCAACGCATACATTTACGTGCATATATGCGAGCATTAGAGGGGGGAGGGGCTCCAATACTTTATCGGGGGAATTTTACGTGTTTGGGATTAACTTTAATTTTTTACAATTTACATTTTTTTTTTTTTACTTTTCTTTTTTTCGTTCCCTATGTGATGATTTTTTGGTGACAGGTCCTCTTTTTAATGAGACATCCAGGGTCTTTTAGGATCCCGTGTGCTCCACCAAATGTAATACAATGCAGATCGCATTGCATTACATTCTTTCCTGGTCGAGGACACCGAGAGGCTGACCTGGAAGTGACATCAAAGATGTCGCTTTCTGGGTCGGCAACAAAGCAGGGAGGAGAGTTGGACGTGTGTCCGCTCTTCTCCCTCCCCTCTTCCTGGCGGCACCCGTTATGCCGGTCCTGGGTCCGCAGATGGGCAAGCAGGGGCGGCGCCGTTACCGGGGGGTGTGTGGAAGCAATCAGGTGACCTGGCGGTTAAAGGATAAATCTGTCTAAATGTATCCACATTCGTAGAAAATTTGTGAAAGAAAATGTGCATTTTTATTTATTTTTCATATGAGCCTGCAGTGCATTGCAGCTGCACTCGGTGAATTACATGTGCATTGCATCAGCTTCTGCAGATTATTTCTCCTGCTCCATGACATTACTACTGATGGAAGTCATAATGGACTTACGAGTGCAATAATTGCCACACTTGTGTCCCATTGATAGCTACAAATCCCTCTGCTGTGATGGCAGATGAGACTTGTAGTTTAGTCATTCACAGACCTCTTTGAATTAATGACGTGGCTGTGCATGGCTAAGCACAAAGTTTAGAGGATAAGTTCACCTTTGGAAAAAAATAATAAATGCACATCTTTTTGCAGGTTAAAAAAAATATGTATGTGTGTATATATGTATATATATTTTTTTGTTTTAAGGAGCCTGCAGAGCATTGCACCTGCGATCAGCAGATCACGGGGGTAATGTCCAGCCCCTACAGACTCCCAGGATAGCTGTCTGCCTGTACCTCCCATATGGGCAGGCAGTTACCTGATAGCAGGAAGACTCAGTGAACTACCAGAGAGCTCACCAGCGCCCTCGTAGTTCATTGAAGAAATACCAGCCATCAGCCGCAGTGGATGACAGTACTTGTAGTCTATTCATTCATAGTAAACTGTGAATGAATGATGTGGCCGTGTGGGGGCGGACCCCAACACGGCCATGCTGTTTTTAAATTGTGACAGGTGCGGGGAGAAGATCCCCCTGCCCGCCTCCACAGGGAGGGGAGGATCTGGGGGAGAAGGTGCAGATGCTGGAACATGTTGCATGTTCCACCCAAAAAAAAACAGGAGGGATGTGTAACATATATCAAAGGAGAACTTATCCCTTTAGAAGGGAGAGAAGCTGCTTGGGGGGGGGACCCCTGGACCAGTGGCGGCCCGATTATGTGGGGCACATGTGCGCCCCCTTAATCCATGCGTTCGGCCCCTAATCTACATGCAGGTTGCCAGACGCATGGATTCCAATGGGTTTTTTTTTTTTTTTTTTTTTTTTTTAGAAGCACGTGATTGGCTTAAAAAAGGGGTGGGCTCGGGGCGCAGAGCACTGCTCTCTGAGCCCACCCAGTTGTGTGGCAATAGCGAATTAATATTCGCTATTGTCTTTCTGATTCTCCTCCTGCCCAAACTGGAAGCGAGTCCTGAGACCCGATTGGCCGAGAGGAGAAGCGATGATATAGGCCGCTGAGGAGGAGGAGAAGAAGCCAATGTGATGCAGAGGAGGAGACTCCGGGTGAAGCCGACGAGAGGAAGTGCTGCCCACGACCCAGATGGGGTAAGTGCGGGGCAGGTGGGCTGGGGGGGTAGTGGGGGCTGTAGCACCCCCCCCCAAAAAAGGGAGCACCAACCGCCGCTGCCCTGGACTATATAAGGGTGTGGAGGGGGGAGTATGTCAAAGGCTTGGCACCAAGTTAGACCCTAAATATGGATGTATAAGATGTACTAGACCTTTTTAAGCACATTTTTTTGGGGGCAAATTGGTGGCAATTGATTAGTATTTATGTGATAACCACAGATCTATTTCTCTCCAATATAATCTACCATGAAGTCTTGGGGATATCGGAGCAGATCACATCTGTGCTGTTGACTTTCAGGCTCTGACTGACCTTTTGAAATCTTGTGTCTTTTTTATAGGACGATGATTTGCCCCAGGTGCTTTTGGGAATTTTTATTGAGCAGCCAACCCCATTCCTGCCAGAGTTCCTGGAGAGGGTCTCCACCCTGAGCTACCCACGAAACCGGCTGTCTCTCTACATACATAACAGTGTAAGTGCCATCTCCTGCCTGGACTACAAGGTCTGTGTATATGTCCTATTGTGACCGTGTCCCTCTTTACTACTGGATTCTCCATGTGAAGAAAGAAGATATGGGTGACCACATTCCGGTGCGCTTACTATCCTAGCTATGATTAACCAATAGCTTCCCAAGCCAATTCTACCACTTCTTACATAAATGTAAAATGCTTTTATTTATTTTTTTTGCTAGAAAATGAATTAGAACCCCCAAATATATTTAATTTTTTTTTTTTAAGCAGAGGCCCTAATAAATAAAATGGTGGGTGTTGAAATTTTGGAAAAATTTGTGCAGCAGTTTTCAAACTTTTTTTTTTGGGAGGGTGGGGGGGGGGGGGAGAGAAACACATTAATGAATATAATACCCATTTGTTTGGTAAAATATAAAAGATTATGTTACGAGTAAATTCGATACCAGGCATGTCACACTTTGCGCACGCTTGTGGAACTGAGACAACTATGATACTTAAAAATCTCCACTGGAGACTCTTTAAAAGCATTTACAGTTTACCAATTTAGTGTTACACAGGAGGTCTGGTGGTAGTATTATTGCTTTCTCCATAACATTTGTGGCAATACCTCACATATGTGTGGTGTAAACACAGTGTACATATGCGTGCGTGGCTGATGTATGTGTTTTTGCCTTTGCGTGCCAACACAGGGGGACAGGGTTGCTTTACATTTTTTTTTTTTCTACACTGTCTCTTTAATCTTTTTCTTTTTATCAACTTTATTGCCATCACGAGAGATGAACAACATCCCCCTGTGATAGCATGGGCAGTGGCAGGTTCTCTTTACTATGTATTAGACCCCCAGATCTCTCCTCTGCCTTTTTTAAAAGCACTTGATCAAACCAAGACTGCTTTGATGAGATGCTTTTACAGGCCTGTTTACATTAGATTAAAACCGGAAGTGACTAAATATTGTTGGCTTTTGGTTCCTTAACCACTTCCCGTCTGCCATATAGCAATATGACATGCACAAAGTGGTTCTGTTATCCTGACTTGGACGTGATCAGGATAACGCGCGCCTGCGGGGGCGTGTAGCATGGCGATCGTTGATGGTGTGTTAGTCTGACAACACCGCATCTCAGATCTGGGTAAGGAGCCTCTGACAGACTCTTTACCACGTGATCAGCTGTGTCTAATCACAGCTGATCAGTGTAAACAGGAAGAACCGTGTATCGACTTTTTTCTTCCACTCGCGTCTGACACTCGCGTCCCCCCCCCCCCCCCCCCCCCCCGAGGATGCCCACCAAGGACTACCAGGGATGCTGATAATGGATGCCCACCTAGGGCCATTTGGGATGCCACCCAGGACCTCATGTGATTTGTCAATAAAAGCCTTTGACACTTATGAAAAGCTTGTAATTATACTTCAGTATACCATAGTAAAGTCTGACAAAAAGATCTAAAATCACTGAAGCAGCAGACTTTGTAAAAATTAATATTTGTTTCATACTCACAACATGGCCATTATGGGGTTGTCCCCCCTTCTGGCTAAAACATCTTCCAATCTTCTGAGAAGCCTTCACAAAATTTTGGAGTGTGCTTGTGGGAATTTGTCCCAATTCTTGAATACCTGGATCACCATCTGTGTTTCGATCCATTCCAGTTATGTTCAGTAGGATTGAGGTCAGGGCTCTATGCAGCCAGTTCCAACACACCAAACTGGTAAAGCATGTTCTGGATTTGGTCGGCATTTATGAAGTCCACTACTAATGTTGAATGAGAAGACCTGACTCACATTCAGCATTCCAATTCATCCCAAAGGTGTTCGGTTGAGGTCAGGGCTCTGTGCAGGACGTTCCAGTTCCTCCACACCAAACTCATCACACCATGTCTTTATGGAACTGGCATTGTACACAGGTGACAGTCATGCTAGAACAGAAAAAAAGGTCTTCACCAAAGTGTTACCACAAGGTTGAAAGAGCCCATTTGTCTACAATGTCTTTGTATGTTGGAGTATTACCAGTACTCTTCACTGGGTACATCTGAACAAAATGTATTTAGAGGCTTGCAGGGAAATGAAAGCTATTTGCTGTAGGAGCCTGTTTGCAATATTTAGGCCACATGATGCACTAGTTGCATGCTCTGGCGACAAGATAAGTTTGCATTGTTTTCTTTACTTTTTTTTCTTCTTCCCCAAAAATAGGAAGTTTACCACGAGAAACACATCCAGACTTTCTGGGAGAACCACAAAGACGAGTTCCCCAATGTGAAGATTGTGGGTCCGGAGGAGGCACTGAGCCAGGGCGAGGCTCGAGATATGGGCTTGTACGTGTTTAGTGAGAATGGGGGGGAGCGACCTTGGATATGTATGAGGGGATGTTTTAAATCTGACTTCCCAGTTATTTTGCTTTGCAGCTTTTTAAATTTTTTTGCAGTATAAGCAAGGAAGCATAGAAACCTCTGTAGTGTATTAATGTGCTTTTACTAAAGAAAATTCTGTACATACAAACTATTAAAATTATAGGAATACCATACAAGACTGACAGATGCATGCACAAAACACTACCTATCCTTCCTAGCAAATGAGCCTGAATTAATAAACTGTGTACAATAATACGCTAATAAATTACTTGGCTCAGATTATAGCATCTTCACGATCTCTGTAGGCAACGAGGACCCTAGGCTCTGCTGTACTAGCGATTGAGGGAAAATTGGGCTAAAGTGTCCTAGTTTCTTCTGGCACAAATCTTCGTAGTTATGTCATTGTAGAGTCCTCCTGTCAGCTTAAGCTGCTTAAATTGAAAGTTTAGGTAGACAATGATCACGCAAGAGTATCCCTTCTCATTACTTCCGTTTACCATTGTCTTCTATGGGTGAAACATTTCCCAATTCAATCTCTAGATGTCCCTATTGTATCATACATGCCATAGGTCATACATGTCATTGTTTCTTCTGGTACAGACCTTTTGTCGTTATGTCAGTGTAGAGTCCTCCCGTCGGCTTAAGTTATTTGGAAAGTTTAGGTAGACAATCCCATGCGCGTATCCTTTCTCACTACTTCCTTTACCATTGTCTGTCTTCTATGGGTGAAACACTTCCTAATTCAACGCTAGATGGCACTATGGTATCATACATGTCATAGGTCATATATGTCAAAGGGTCAAGCTATATTACCTGAATGAAAATGGAAGAATCTAACTCTGCCAACTTTTTTCAGCTAGGAAGTGCACCGGCAGCCTGGAACTGCACAGGCCAGCTCAGGGAGGATACACAACTTTATCCTCCCTGTGCCAGTTTGTTAGTCCAACAAGTAGATGGTGACCCTGGAGATGCAGAAAAAAGCTGATGCAGTGAAATCATTGTCGGGGGGGGATTACTGTGATCTCTGTGAGAAATAACATTGACAAATTAATGAGAATACTGCACATGACATTATCCATATATGTGATGCTTGGTCCACTTTAATCAGCCCCAGTCCAGGTGGATTGTCGTATGGTACTCTAAGCAATAATCACTGAATTCCAATAGGTTGGATAAAACGGTTGAATTCTTCCTTTGCAGGGACCTGTGCCGGCAGGATGAGACCTGCGATTACTACTTCAGCCTGGACGCCGATGTGGTTCT
This sequence comes from Lithobates septentrionalis, assembly GCA_037952835.1. Classification (NCBI taxonomy): domain Eukaryota; kingdom Metazoa; phylum Chordata; class Amphibia; order Anura; family Ranidae; genus Lithobates; species Lithobates septentrionalis. Next base: position 2,237 of record JBBDGP010005878.1, on the reverse strand, counting down.
GACCAATCCCGACACTTTGTACATCCTCATCCAAGAGAATCGGTCAGTATTGCCGATCACAGCAGAGTGCCATAATATGATATATTGTTACTAAATGGATTCTGTACCACTTATAATCCTGTACTCACCCCCTGCACACCTCTCCTCCTATAATCCCATACACACCCCCTGCACACCTCTCCTCCTCCTATAATCCCATACTCACCCCCTGCACACCTCTCCTTATATAATCCCAGACACACCCCCTGCACACCTCTCCTCCTATAATCCCAGACACACCCCCTGCACACCTCTCCTCCTATAATCCCAGACACACCCCCTGCACACCTCTCCTCCTCCTATAATCCCAGACACACCCCCTGCACACCTCTCCTCCTCCTATAATCCCAGACACACCCCCTGCACACCTCTCCTCCTCCTATAATCCCAGACACACCCCCTGCACACCTCTCCTCCTATAATCCCAGACACACCCCCTGCACACCTCTCCTCCTATAATCCCAGACACACCCCCTGCACACCTCCTCCTATAATCCCAGACACACCCCCTGCACACCTCTCCTCGTATAATCCCAGACACACCCCCTGCACACCTCTCCTCCTCCTATAATCCCATACTTGCCCCCTGCACACCTCTCCTCCTCCTATAATCCCGTACACACCCCCTGCACACCTCTCCTCCTCCTATAATCCCATACTCACCCCCTGCACACCTCTCCTCCTATAATCCCATACACACCCCCTTCACACCTCTCCTCCTCCTATAATCCCATACTCACCCCCTGCACACCTCTCCTCCTCCTATAATCCCATACTCACCCCCTGCACACCTCTCCTCCTCCTATAATCCCATACTCACCCCCTGCACACCTCTCCTCCTCCTATAATCCCATACTCACCCCCTGCACACCTCTCCTCCTCCTATAATCCCATACTCACCCCCTGCACACCTCTCCTCCTCCTATAATCCCATACTCACCCCCTGCACACCTCTCCTCCTCCTATAATCCCATACTCACCCCCTGCACACCTCTCCTCCTATAATCCCATACTCGCCCCCTGCACACCTCTCCTCCTCCTATAATCCCATACTCGCCCCCTGCACACCTCTCCTCCTCCTATAATCCCATACTCGCCCCCTGCACACCTCTCCTCCTCCTATAATCCCATACTCACCCCCTGCACCTTCTCCCTCCTCCTATAATCCCATACTCGCCCCCTGCACACCTCTCCTCCTCCTATAATCCCATACTCGCCCCCTGCACACCTCTCCTCCTCCTATAATCCCATACTCGCCCCCTGCACACCTCTCCTCCTCCTATAATCCCATACTCACCCCCTGCACACCTCTCCTCCTATAATTCCATACTCACCCCCTGCACACCTCTCCTCCTATAATCCCATCAGAGGACAAGGGGGCACTCTTTACGCCTAGAGGAAAAGAGATTTCATGTCCAAGTACGGAAAGTTGATCCAGGGAAATTGCCTCTCTGGGATCAGAAAGGAATTTTTCCCTGCTGTAGCAAATTGGATCATGCGTTGCTGGGGTTTTTCGCCTTCTTCTGGATTAACTGTGGGTATAGGATTGTGTATATGGGACTGTATTTTATTTTTTGGTTGAACTGGATGGACTTGTGTATTTTTTCAACCTGACTATGTAACCTCTCCTATAATCCCGTACACACCCCCTGCACACCTCTCCTCCTATAATTCCGTACACACCCCCTGCACACCTCTCCTCCTATAATCCCGTACTCACCCTTGCTCGTCTCTCCGCCTACAGCAAGGTCATTGCACCCATGGTGTCTCGGAGTGGAAAACTTTGGTCCAACTTCTGGGGAGCTCTGAGCCCTGAGGGGTACTACGCCCGATCTGAGGACTATGTAGACCTCGTTCAGGGGAAAAGAATGTGAGTAACTTATAACTAGGGAGAGTCACTGCGTCCCCTGCAGGAGGTATGAAGAACTTAATCTGTTTTTTTTTTTTGTTTGTTTAATATGTCTCTTTCAGTGGTGTGTGGAACGTTCCCTATATTGCCCACACCTATCTTATTAAGGGCGAGATTCTACGTAAAGAGCTGCTTCATAGAAGTGTCTTCACCTTGGCGGGACTGGACTCCGATATGTCTTTCTGTAAGAGCATGAGGGATAAGGTAAGGGACACATATATAAGCTGTATGTTTACTTGAAAATTGCTGTTGATACTCCCAGGCATGTAGTATTCGGTCCTGTTCTGAT
>JBBDGP010005877.1:0-24283 GCA_037952835.1 Lithobates septentrionalis | reverse complement strand
AGAAAAGGAGGATTCACTCACCTTCAATTTCAGAGATAGTCTTCTCGGTTTCTTTTTCCATCACCTTCTGTCCAAATTTGATCTCCGCAACTTGGGCCACTTTCTCTGCCTCTGCATTTCCAGAAAGGGAAAGATTAACGTATGTAAAAAAACACCTCCGCCCTCATACTGCGCATGCAAGGGTCTGCACTGCCTACACTGGATTAACCTAAAATTGCAGCTTTTAATTTCCCCCATGCAGGTTTAACCTCTTCAGCTCCGGAAGATTTACCCCCCCTTCAAGAACAGGCCATTCTTTGTGATGCGGCACTGCGTTACATTAACTGACAATTGCGTGGTCGTGCGACGTTGTACCCAAATAAAATTGATGTACATTGTTCGCACAAATAGAGTTTTCTTTTGGTGGTATTTGATCACCTCATATATATATTATATATATATATATATATATATATATATACACACACACACACACACACACATTTATACACACACACACGTGATCCAGCGTACAGCTGCCACCCTGTAGCAGTAAAACTCCTATAGGGCAGTCAGGAAGTGGTTTGTGTGACGCACCAATCACAGCCTTTTTCCTCTCAGTCTCCGCCTCCTTCTCCACCACCTTCTGCTTCTGGGCAGCGATCAGCAGTTTGGTCTTCTCACTCTCCCTGTAAAATGAAAGATATAGATAAAACATCACCGTCTGTACGATCGCCCCCCATACATTCTTCATTTTCATCAAGGAGGGGGCAGGGACAAACTGCTCTGTGTGTGTCTATGGACACACACACACAAGCCTGGCTCGGAAGCGAGCCTGCAGGTGTGCCCCTATAGCAAGCGGCACGTGCAGAAGAGGCGGAGCCAAAAGTGCCAGCGGGGGGAAGAAGAGGTCTGGGGCCACTCTTTGCAATACTGAACACAGCGCGTAGGAAAGTATAACAAAGTTAACTATTTTAGAAGACAAAAAAAGAAAAAGGCCCCCCCCCCCCCCCCCCTTCAGCCAATCAAAGTGCAGAATTTACACAGGATCTTTCAGCTCTGAAAAGCAGGTGGCGGAGAGCTGAAGTTACACTCAGTGAAGAGAGCTGATTGGACGGAAGGGACACCCCCCACCCCCCCTCCACACAGGAACAGAGATGAAGCTGTCAATCACAGGCTGTGTGCTGGAGCTCCCTCCCCTGTCACCTTTTATCTCTTGGTGTCAGGAAAACTTGTCAGAAGTGACTCATGCTGATAGCAGAGGAAGGAGGCAGCAGACAGAAATGACACTCAGTGCTCCGGACTGAGACAAGTACACACTATAGAGGGATGCGCTTTGTTCAGATTTCATGTCTGAGGTTTACAACCATATTTAAACCGAAAAATTTAATATATTGCAGTTCAAGTCTTTAGATGCGATGGCTGCATTAGTTTTAATTTTTCAGGCTTCTTGTTTATTTTCACCTGGGAATCCTGCCACTAACACACTTCCCAGCACTTTGCATCTACACTCATTTCTCCACCGCACCTATGGAGGGGGGAGGGGGAGGGGCACGGCTATCACACAGGGGGGGCTACAAAGATGTCTGCCGTTTGTTATCTCAGTGACACGGTGGATTGATGGGACACTAGAAATGTATATATATGGGGTGTTTGCGCTTTCCTTTCAGCTCACAGGAAGTGACGAGGACACATTTTCTGGCAGGATCAACAGGTATTTTCTGTACTTGCTGAAAACCTCCTGAAACACTTCCTTTTCCCGGGGAAAATGCTGCTCCAGATTGGACTTCCCTTCCACTCCTGGTGCCCCCGGGGACCTCACCTTGTAGGTCTCGACTGAGGGGGATCATCAGAGTCCAGACTCACCAAATCCTGCCGGTCAGAAATCGATCACATGATCCAGGCCTGCAGGCAGGTAACCAGCACTGAAGGAATGCTGCAGCAGCACTTTCTCCAGCAAAAGTACCTTTTCAGGTTCGTTCCTAATCCGCTTTTATTTATCCAAGACTTGTAACCTAAAGCTTTATATTAAAGTGGGTGTAAACCTCAGACATGAAATCTGAAGAAAGCACATCCCTCCATGGTGTGTACTGGTCTCAGTCCGGAGCACTAAATATCATTTCTGGCTGCTGCCTCCTTCTTCTGCTCTCAGCATGAGTCACTTCTGACAACAAGAGATAAAAAAAAGGTGACAGCGGAGGGAGGGTGCTCCAGCACACAGGCTGTGATTGACAGCCTCAGCTTTGTTACATAGTAGGTGAGGTTGAAAAAAAAGACACAATCCATCAAGTCCAACCTATGTGTGTGATTATGTGTCAGTATTACATTACATATCCCTGTATATTGCGGTTCATTCAAGTGATTATCTAATAGTTTCTTGAAACTATCAATGCTCCCCGCTGAGACCACCGCCTGTGGAAGGGAATTCCACATCCTTGCCGCTCTTGCAGTAAAGAACCCTCTATGTAGTTTAAGGTTCCTGTGTGATGTGTGAAGGGGGGCGTGTCACTTCCTCCAATCGGCTCTCACTAAAGCTCAGCTTCAGCTTTTCCGCCTCCTGCTTTCTGAAAGCTTAGACAAGCTGTATAAATTCTGGACTCGAATGGCTGTAGAGGAAAGAGGGGCTGCAGATAAACAGGTACAACTTATGTAGGAGGATTTCTTTCATCTCTCACCGAACTTTAAAGTGGTTGTAAAGCCATTTTTTACCTTTATGCATTTCTTGCATTGGGTAAAAAAAAAAAAAAAAAAGTTTAGGTGTCAACCCCCCCCCCCGCCCCCCTTTATTACCTGAGCCCTCATTCGATCTGGTGCCGTCCACCTCTGCAGATCTTCTCCTCATATTTCCGGGTCTCGTGGCTTGGTTGGGGCACCCGGGGGGGGGGGGCCCATTGGCTGTGACAGTGCCGTCAATCGAAACCAGTGACCAGGGAACGGGGGTGGGGAATGGGCGGGGCTGAGTCCCACTGTCTGTGTCAATGGCCGCAAGAGCGGGGGCTCGGGCGCGAGCGCGCACAAATGCTCCTATGAACAGTGTCTTCCGATTGGGGCACTGGACAAAGGGGAGGGGCCAGAAGTGCAAGCAAGGGGCCAAAAAAAAAAAAAAAGGGAGGTTCCCGGCCGCTCTGTGCAATTCCATTACACAGAGCAGGTAAGCATTGAGATTTTGTTTTTTTTTGTTGTTTTTTTTGTTTTTATTACCTTTACAATCACTTTAACTTCTAAAATTTAGATTTACTTTCAAATACCGGGGATGGAGAATTAGATCCCCGTTTTTGTATTTGTATTGTTTTTCTTCTTATCTGTATTTTTTGAACCCTCGCCATTCATTTCTTTAGCACCGAACACCGAGAGAAACAATCGATGTCGGCAACAATAAAGATAAAATGAACCCGGCCCGTCCTTACATCAGCTCGTAGTTTCTGCGGATGGTTTCTGGAATATTCGGTTTTGTGACTCGGACAGCCTGAAAATAAGCAAAAAATTCAACCATTAAAAAAAAAAAAAAACCCACCGTATATTCTCGAGTATAAGTCGAGGCCCTAATTTACCAAAAAAAAAAAAAAAAAAAAATGGGTAAAACTTATTGACCCGAGTATAAGACGGGGGCGAGAAATGCACAGCTACTGTAAGTGGAAAAAGAGGGTCAACAATGCCCATTTGCAGCCTCACTGTGCCCATTTGCAGCATCACTGTGCCCATTTGCAGCCATAGGTCCCCGAACTTCAAACTCGGTAGTTAAGTGTTCCTAGATGCCCCCCTAGCTGCAGCCAAATTTTGGGGTCTCTGAACCTAAAGGGTCCCGAAATGACAGTGCTGCAGATGGACACAGTTGACCAAATTTGGTGCGCAAACTCAGTGGAACTAGCACTATAAAATATCCAAAGCTGGGATTTCTAGCACCAAGTGGCCCCGAGATACGGGGCCCCAAATATCGGTTCAGAAATGTCAAGCACTTTTCTGCAGCAGAGAATGACATTTTCCGAACCGATTTTGGGGCCCATATCTCGGGGTGCTAGGAACCCAGCTTTGGATATGTTGTGGTACCAGTTCCACTGGGTTTGCACACCCCCACAATTTGGGGTTCCTAGCACAAAGTGGCCCTGAGATACGGGCCCCAAAGTCGGTTCGGAAAATTAAATTTTTTGCTGCAGAAAAGTGCTTGACTTGAGTATAAGTCGAGGGGGGCACTTTCAGCACAAAAAAAATGTGCTGAAAAACTCGACTTATACTCGAGTATATACGGTATATATTAAAAAAACAAAAACAAAACAATGAATGTGGAAAATTCAACCAAAAAAAAATATTTTTTTTTTATATATTATTTATAAAAATATATATATATATATATATATATATTATATATATATATATATATATATATATATATATATATATATATATATATATATATACAAAAAAAAAAAAAACACAATCCATCGATGGTCAGCCTGAGTCTCTGCCATGGTCATTCACTATATTCCCAAAAGTATTGGGACGCCTGCCTTTACACACACATGAACTTTAATAACCTCCCAGTCTCATGCCCCGTACACACGGTCGGATTTCGAATTTCCGATGTCGAATTTCCGACAACAAATGTGTGATAGGACCTTGTTGTCGGAAATTCCGATCGTGTGCACACAAATCCGACGCACAAAGTGCCACGCATGCTCAGGAATAAATAAAGAGACGAAAGCTATTGGCCACTGCCCCGTTTATAGTCCCGACGTACGTGTTTTACGTCACCGCGTTCAGAACGATCGCATTTTCCGACAACTTTGTGTGACCGTGTGTATGCAAGACAAGTTTGAGCCAACATCCGTCTGAAAAAAATCCTAGGATTTTGTTGTCGGAATGTCCGACCGTGTGTACGGGGCATTAGCCCGTAGGGTTCAATATTGAGTTGGCTCCGCCCTTTCCAGCTATAACAGCTTCACCTCTTCTGGGAAGGCCGTCCCAAACTCGCTCATCCATGTCTTTATGGACCTTGCTTTGTGCACTGGTCCAAATCATTTGGTGGGAGGGGGATTATGGTGTGGGGGGGAGGGGGATTATGGTGTGGGGGGGAGGGGGGTTATGGTGTGGGGGGGAGGGGGGATTATGGTGTGGGGGGGAGGGGGGATCATGGTGTGGGGGGAGGGGGATTATGGTGTGGGGGGAGGGGGGATTATGGTGTGGGGGGGAGGGGGGATTATGGTGTGTGGGGGGAGGGGGGATTATGGTGTGGGGGGGAGGGGGGATTATGGTGTGGGTTGTTTTTCAGGGGTTGGGTTTGGCCCCTTAGTTCCAGTGAAGGGAACTCTTAAGTCAGCATAACAAGACATTTTGGACAATTTCATGCTCCCAACTTTGTGGGAAGAGTTTGGGGACGGCCCCTTCCTGTTCCAACATATATCTGCAAAGGGCGGAGCCAACTCAATATTGAACCCTCCGGACTAAGACTGGGGTGCCATTAAAGTTCATGTGTGTGTAAAGACAGGCGTCCCAATACTTTTGGTAATAGATTGTTTCTTGACAGACTGACACCTCGGATATCTTTATCTCATGAGGAATTCTCTGGTCACACCTGGATGATGAGTCCGGAGCCATGGAGTTGAGGTCTTGTTGCAGAGCCAGCTTGAGTTCTCATCGATCTGATCTGTGAAGAGATTAAAAAAAAAAAAAAAAGGACACCCAATATAGAGAAAAGTCTCGGCTTCCTTACCTGTATTAACCCTTTCACTGCCAGGTGCACACATCGTACAGACCTGACAGCGGGGGAGGGGGGGGGTCTCGTACACAACATGATGGCTGCAGCTGGTGGGATTGTGTGTAAAGCTGACAGGCAGACTCTGGACTGAATCCACCCCCTCCCCCCCCAGTACTGCGGGCCCCTTATTAACATGGCTGGTGGAGGGGAGGGGCGTGGAGGGGACGCACGTCCGCTCTCCTCCCCTTTCTTGCTGTGACCCGGAAAGCGGCGTGTACGATGTCACTATGATGTCACACTCCCCGGGAAAGGATGTTTTGCATTGCACTGAATTCAGTGGAGCCCGGGAGGAGACATTTGGGGGGGGGGGGGTCTTATAGACTCTCCATATCTCATTAAAGAGAACCTGTCACCTAACGATCATCACATTGGGGACTTTTGAGTTAGAAGCCGATCGATTATCATGCACTTTTGGTAAATCCCCCTCGCAGTGCTATAGAACGGAGGCTCCTTTCTCACTCGTGCGACTTGTTATGCGACTTTTTGGACACACTGGAGGTTGATTTGCTAAAAACTGGAGAGTGCAAAATCTGGTGCAGCTCTGCATAGTAACCAATCAGCTTCCAGATTTTTATTGTCAAAGTTTAAAAGAGGAACTGCAGTCTGCTTGTAATAAAAAAAAACATCTTTGCCATTCTGAAGCTTCCCTCCAACCACTTTGCCTATTATTTTATATATACTGTGATTCTGTACTTGCCAAATATGCTGCAGAAATCTCCCTCCACTGAGTCTGGCTGCAGCCATTTTAACTGTGAGCAGCTGAAGCTGCTGCCTGTTCACTTCCTGGATTTGCACAGAGGCACACCTCCAGCTCTGCAGCTCTCATTGGCCCTCTTATGGCTCATCCCCCCTCCCTTCCTGGCAAACTCTCAGGAGAGTGAGAGAGAGAGCTGTGCATGAGGTCATAAGCCTAGACTAATGACCAGACAGGAAACAGGAAGTGGGCTGTATAAGGGATTTACTGCCAGAAAAAAAAATGTTTTACTATCCAAAGTTAAAACAACGTGAAAGGGCAGAAGATTTAATAGATGGAAAGATGAAAAAATGACTGAAGGTTCCACTTTAATTGAACAAGCTGAAGTGTGATGTGAAAAAAAAAAAAAAAAGGTATTTTTTTTTGCGTTCATTTGCCCTAGAATTCACTTTAGGGAAATTTTGAAGTTTCCTGGACCTTTGCGGTAACATCAACCAACAAAAAAAAAATTGGAACTACCGTTATTTTATTCTCTAGGGTATGGGGAGGCAACCTGGGCTCTCCAGCTGCTACACTTTCCCACCTTCCCAGGTCCCACACTTCCCACCTTCCCCAGGTCCCACACTTCCCACCCCCACACTTCCCACCTTCCCAGGTCCCACACTTCCCACCTTCCCAGGTCCCACACTTCCCACCTTCCCAGGTCCCACACTTCCCACCTTCCCAGGTCCCACACTTCCCACCTTCCCAGGTCCCACACTTCCCACCTTCCCAGGTCCCACACTTCCCACCTTCCCAGGTCCCACACTTCCCACCTTCCCAGGTCCCACACTTCCCACCTTCCAGGTCCCACACGTCCCACCTTCCCACGTCCCACACTTCCCACCTTTCCACGTCCCACACTCCCACCTTTCCACGTCCCACACTTCCCACCTTTCCACGTCCCACACTTCCACCTTCCACCTTTCCCACCTTTCCACGTCCCACCTTTCCACGTCCCACCTTTCCACGTCCCACACGTCCCACCTTTCCACGTCCCACACGTCCCACCCTTCCACGTCCCACACGTCCCACCCTTCCACGTCCCACACGTCCCACCCTTCCACGTCCCACACGTCCCACCCTTCCACGTCCCACACGTCCCACACGTCCCACACTTCCACACGTCCCACACTTCCCACACTTCCACGTCCCACACTTCCACGTCCCACACTTCCACGTCCCACACTTCCACGTCCCACACTTCCACGTCCCACACTTCCCACCCTTCCACGTCCCACACTTCCCACCCTTCCACGTCCCACACTTCCCACCCTTCCACGTCCCACACTTCCCACGTCCCACACTTCCCACGTCCCACACTTCCCACGTCCCACACTTCCCACGTCCCACACTTCCCACCTTTCCACGTCCCACACTTCCCACCTTTCCACGTCCCACACTTCCCACCTTTCCACGTCCCACACTTCCCACCTTCCCAGGTCCCACACTTCCCACGTCCCACACTTCCCACCTTCCCAGGTCCCACACTTCCCACGTCCCACACTTCCCCACCTTCCCACGTCCCACACTTCCCACGTCCCACACTTCCCACGTCCCACACTTCCCACCTTTCCACGTCCCACACTTCCCACGTCCCACACTTCCCACACTTCCCACCTTTCCACGTCCCACACTTCCCACCTTCCCACCTTTCCACGTCCCACACTTCCCACACTTCCCACGTCCCACACTTCCCACGTCCCACACTTCCCACCTTTCCACGTCCCACACTTCCCACCTTTCCACGTCCCACACGTCCCACACTTCCCACGTCCCACACTTCCCACCTTTCCACGTCCCACACTTCCCACCTTTCCACGTCCCACACTTCCCACCTTTCCACGTCCCACACTTCCCACCTTTCCCACGTCCCACACTTCCACACCTTCCACACTTCCACACCTTCCACACTTCCACACCTTCCACACTTCCACACGTCCTACATTTCCCACGTCCTACATTTCCCACGTCCTACATTTCCCATGAGGCATTGCTAGGCTGGCAGTTACAATTACTCCCAGAGGCATGATGGGACTTGTAGTTCAGCAACAAGCTGGAGGGCCCCCAGGTTGCCTCCCCCTGCTCTAGGGTGTCTGCTCTCAGAAAATAGATCATGTTTGGGGGGGAGGTGTCTGGGACCAGATGTAGTGCTAGTCAGTCAGTAATGGGCAGGTTTCATGGGGTACTATTGGGGGTATTAGTAGTTGGGTGACTGGAATACCTGAACACAAGAGAAGTTGGAAAATCCCAATTGCAGCCTCAGAACCACCAACAAGGAAATAATATCCGACTGGACAGAATTAACCGCTTCCATCCCAGGCCAATTCTGACAATTCCTCTTTTTTTTTTGCTTGAAAATTACTCAGAACCCCCAAATATATATATATTCTGCTTGCTGCATTGTGGGTCAGTTAAAGAAAAAAAAAAAAAAAAAAAAAAAAAAAAAAAACGCACCTTCCAGTTGAAATGCATTGAAAACGCAACAAGAACGCATCATGAAACGCACCCGTGTTATGTTTTTAATGCATTTTTTGAGTCACGTGACCTATGAAAAACACCCCATAAGCACAGTAAAATCGTGGCAAAAATTGTGGTAAAATTGCAGCGAATTCGCTGTAAAAATCGAGCGAGGTTCTCGGCCCCATTATCAGCAAAATGCCAATAAGACCATTTTCGGCGGATATGTTTTCACGGCCGAAATTTCGTTGCATCTCTAATGGAAATTTTTTTTGGGGGGGGGGGGGCTGGAATTACACCCACCTAGGTGGATGCTCCATCTGCCCCCCCCCCCCCCCCCGCTGACTCTAACACTGAGAACCGAGCGATCAAATACCGCCGAACGCTCGGTCCTCAGAGCTCACTGAGCAGAGAGCTGTGGGCTGTCAGTTACCGCTCATTGCTCTGCTCCTCCCCCCTCACTCACTGGAGTGCCGGGCTGTGGAGGGGGCACAGAGCGATCAACAAACCCCAGACACCGGGTCACAAATGGCAAGAAGAAACTTCGCCCTGGCGCCCGAATGCTGCACGTACCCCCTCCCTTCCCTACTATGTATCCCGGGCTCCGCTTGCTCATCTGCGGGCCTGGGACCCACATAGCGGGTGCCGCTGGGTAAAGGGAAGGGAGGAGAGCGGACAAATGTCCTCCTTGTTAACCCGGAAGTGACGTGTGACGTGCATGTGACGTCACTTCCGGGTCCCCGTTGACAGTGTGCCCGGCCATCAAGGGAAAGAATGCAATACACTGCGATGTGAATCGCATTACATTCAGTGGAGCCCAGGGGGAGACACGGGGGGGGGGGGAGGGGGGTGTCTTTTAGTCTTTTAGACCCCGGATGTCTCATTAAAGAGAACCTGTCACCTAAAAATCATCACATTGGGACTTTGTCCCCTCAGTGATGGTAAAAAAAAAAAAAAAAATGATGTTTAATTGTAAAAAATGTAAGCTACACTGAAGCACATAAAATCCCCCGACCCCCCCCCCCCAAAAAAAATTAAGCCCCCCCTCACATATATACGCACGTACAAATGTAAACGCACGAGGCGGGGCACCTACGCCCGAAAACGTCAATTGCGGTAGACACGTTAGATATCGCCACGCACGTAGAAGGAGAACGATAATTTCAGCACTTTTATGGAAATTAACTGAAGTTTGTCGCCATTTCACGGGCGCACCCAAAATTTAAAGGTGTGACATGTTGGGTATCTATTTAATCGGTGCAACCTCGTCTTATATTTTACCAAAAAAAAAAAGTGGGTAATTGATTGCATTTTTGTGGCCCCAAAAATTTAACTTTTAATGTGTTTTTACTGAAATGTTGCCTTTGCGGTAATATCCGCAACATTGTGAAATTGGAACTACCGCTATTTTATTCTCTAGGGGTGTCTGCTATCAGAAAACATATCATGTTTTGTGGGTTTTATGTTAATTTTCAGCCCTGATAGTGGGGGTATGTTGCAGGCCCCTAAACTGAAGGAGGAGGAGGTGGAGTCTGACCTCCCATCACAGCTAGGAATGGCGGCAGGGCAATATTATTAGAATGCGGATTTGCTATCACTACTCTGGTCAGCCTTGTAACAAGAAGGGAGGCGTCCCTATCCCTAGAGTAAACCAATTGCGCCCAGGGGCAGCCGACCCTCCTGCACACCCCTTGTTCTGGCCCTGATAGTGGGGGTATGCTACAGGCCCCTAAACTGAGGGGGGAGGAGGAAGAGTCTGACCTCCTATCACAGCAAGGAATGGCGGCAGGGCAATATTATTAGAATGCGGATTTGCTATCACTACTCTGGTCAGCCTTGTAACAAGAAGGTAGGCATCCCTATAACAAACCAATTGCGCCCAGGGGCAGCCGCCCCTCCTGCACACCCCTTGTTCTGGCCCTGATAGTGGGGGTATGCTACAGGCCCCTAAACTGAGGGGGGGGGGGGGGGGAGGGGGAGTCTGACCTCCCATCACAGCTAGGAATGGTGGCAAGGCAGGGCAATATTATTATAATGGGGATTTGCTATCACTACTCTGGTCAGCCTTGTAACAAGAAGGGAGGCATCCCTACAGTGAACCAATTGCACCCAGGGGCAGCCGCCCCTCCCGCACATCCCTTGTCCGGGCCCTGATAGTGGGGGTGTGCTACAGGCCCCTAAACTGAGGAGGGTGGAGGGAGGAAGAGGAGTCTGACCTCCTATCACAGCTAGGAATGGCGGCAAGGCAGGGCAATATTATTATAATGGGGGATTTCAATTATCTAGATATGGACTTGGCGGAAGGAACCGCTCACTCATGCAAGGCTTGCCATTTCCTAAATATCTTGCAGGACAATTTCACGGGTCAGTTGGTGACGCCAGCAAGAGATAAAGCATTACTAGACTTACTGATTACACATAACACAGACCTGTTGGAAGATGTGGAAATACGGGGCAACCTAGGAAACAGCGATCACAGAGTAATTACATTGAGTATAAATCACAGAGGAAGGAAGCACAAGGGTAATACAAAGTACACGGAATATCAAAAGAGCCAACTTCCCTAATCTGTGCTCTATACTACACAATATTAGATGGGATAAAATCCTAGGAACACGGAGAAAAAAAATTGGAGTGCTTTAAGAACTTAACCACAATATAGTATGTGTATATATATATATATATATATATATAGTGCGGTTTGCAAGTGGTTTACCAGTGGTCCACCCCGGGCTTACAGTTTCCCCCAGCTCACCTGAGAAACGATCCAACGCCGCCAGCTGGTCAAACAGGTGATCAAAGAGTGGATCCACTTTGATCATCTCTATGGCCTTGGAGGACCGGAACATCAAGAGCAACAATTCCAGCGCTAGACCTCCTCTGTAACGCTAAACATGTAGCCATTATTAAAAGCGTCGCCTACGGAGATTTCTGAGTACCGCAGTTTGTCACCAGTCCACGAGTGTGCGCAAAATTTAAAGCCTGACATGTTCGGCATCTATTAACTCGGTGTAACATCTTTCACAATATACAAATAAATTTGAGGTATATATTGCGTTTTGTTTTTTAAAATTTATCAAAATGCTGAAAAAAATATATATATTGTTTGGGGGTTCTAAGTAATTTTCTAGCAAAAAAACAAAACTGATTTGAACTTGTAAACTAAAAGTCCCAGAAAAGGCCGAAGGGGGTTCAAGTGGATATTTATCCTCTGGATCCCTTTTCATACAGCAGCCTGGAACCCCATTACAGCCGCCCCCCCCCCCCCCCCCCTTATTCCCCGCCATTCCTTTGATATAAAGAGATGCATTGACTCACCAAACAGCTCTATGTAGACCTCCTGCAAGGTGTGGACGCTGCAGAACTGGTTGAGCTCATGATGGATCTTATTAAATATTAACGCCTTGTCATAGTCCGCTGTATAGTTCTTCACTATATCGTACACTGCAGGGGCAACACACAGAGCAAACTATTAGTATTCCAGAGACCGGATCGTATCCAACATGAAATAAATAAATCCTAATGAAGGTGAAGACACGTCACATACACAGGGGTGAACGATCGGCTCACCTGCATTGGGAATGAGGAAATTCACCACTTCTATCCGGTCAAAGTAGATCATGACTCCCCCACTAGGATGAAGAGACATCAGATTAATGAGAGGGACAGCGCAGAGGCAGGAGGACGGGACAGCGCAGAGGCAGGAGGACGGGACAGCGCAGAGGCAGGAGGACGGGACAGCGCAGAGGCAGGAGGACGGGACAGCGCAGAGGCAGGAGGACGGGACAGCGCAGAGGCAGGAGGACGGGACAGCGCAGAGGCAGGAGGACGGGACAGCGCAGAGGCAGGAGGACGGGACAGCGCAGAGGCAGGAGGACGGGACAGCGCAGAGGCAGGAGGACGGGACAGCGCAGAGGCAAGAGGACGGGACAGCGCAGAGGCAAGAGGACGGGACAGCGCAGAGGCAAGAGGACGGGACAGCGCAGAGGCAAGAGGACGGGACAGCGCAGAGGCAAGAGGACGGGACAGCGCAGAGGCAAGAGGACGGGACAGCGCAGAGGCAAGAGGACGGGACAGCGCAGAGGCAAGAGGACGGGACAGCGCAGAGGCAAGAGGACGGGACAGCGCAGAGGCAAGAGGACGGGACAGCGCAGAGGCAAGAGGACGGGACAGCGCAGAGGCAAGAGGACGGGACAGCGCAGAGGCAAGAGGACGGGACAGCGCAGAGGCAAGAGGACGGGACAGCGCAGAGGCAGAGGACGGGACAGCGCAGAGGCAGAGGACGGGACAGCGCAGAGGCAGAGGACGGGACAGCGCAGAGGCAGAGGACGGGACAGCGCAGAGGCAGAGGACGGGACAGCGCAGAGGCAGAGGACGGGACAGCGCAGAGGCAGAGGACGGGACAGCGCAGAGGCAGAGGACGGGGCAGCGCAGAGGCAGAGGACGGGGCAGCGCAGAGGCAGAGGACGGGGCAGCGCAGAGGCAGAGGACGGGGCAGCGCAGAGGCAGAGGACGGGGCAGCGCAGAGGCAGAGGACGGGGCAGCGCAGAGGCAGAGGACGGGGCAGCGCAGAGGCAGAGGACGGGGCAGCGCAGAGGCAGAGGACGGGGCAGCGCAGAGGCAGAGGACGGGGCAGCGCAGAGGCAGAGGACGGGGCAGCGCAGAGGCAGAGGACGGGGCAGCGCAGAGGCAGAGGACGGGGCAGCGCAGAGGCAGAGGACGGGGCAGCGCAGAGACAGAGGACGGGACAGCGCAGAGACAGAGGACGGGACAGCGCAGAGACAGAGGACGGGACAGCGCAGAGACAGAGGACGGGACAGCGCAGAGACAGAGGACGGGACAGCGCAGAGACAGAGGACGGGGCAGCGCAGAGACAGAGGACGGGACAGTGCAGAGACAGAGGACGGGACAGCGCAGAGACAGAGGACGGGACAGCGCAGAGACAGAGGACGGGACAAACATTACAAACACTAATAGAACATTCATATTATTACTCCTCAGATTACAACTGTTATGCATGTAATAAACATTCACATAAGATCAGTGGTGGTCAAACTTATGAGCCAACGAGGGCCTCAAATGTGGCTCCTGACATCACCAAAGGGCCACACAATGTTCAGTACAGGCATACCCCACTTTTAAGTACACAATTGGGTTTATTTACTAAAGCTGGAAAGTGCAAAATCAGGCTCACTTCTGCATAGAAACCAATCAGCTTCCAGGTTTTATCACCAAAGTTTAATTGAACAAGCTGAGGGTTAGAAGCTGATTGGTTTCTATGCAGAAGGGAGCCTGATTTTGCACTTTCCAGCTTTAGTAAATAAACCCCATTGTGTAATTAAAAGTGGGGTATGCCTGTATATGTAATGCTAATAGAGGAATTAAGGATCAGAGAGTGAGGACAGGAGAAATCGGGCAGAGGCTGCAACACTGGGAACAGGTTAGATGTTCCACCCTAAAAATGGGTTTAACATGTTCCCAAAAAATGAACTTATCCTTTAACACAGGAGGAATCAGAGGGACCTGATTCTTACAGATCTAGAAGGGAGGATCAAGTGAGACAAAAAAAAAAAAAAAAAAAAAAAAAAAAAAGGTACTGTGGGGATAGGCTGATGGAAAAAGTGGAAATAGTACAGTTATTAGGTGTGGGCAGGATAAGCCTCTCTGAAGAGAAGGGATTCAAGGATCTTCTACAAGTGGATAGAGTAGGAGATAGTTGGACAGATTGAGGTAGGGAGTTCCAAAGGATGGGAGAGGCTCTGGAGGAGTCCTGGGAGGAGAGCATAGGAGGAGGCGACAAAGAAGCTGGAGAGCAGGAGGTGTTGAGAGGAACAAAGGGAATGATTTGGTTGGTATTTTGAGGACTAGATTAGCGATATAGCTGGGGGCAGAGTTGTGGATGGCTTTGTAAGTTATTGTTAGTATTTTGAATTGAATTTATTGGGTGAGTGGAATCCAATGGGGGGATTGGTAGATAGAGATGGAGGACACCGAATGGAAGCCAGAGGAGGGATTGGCAGAGAGGGTGGAGGACACTGAATGGAAGTCAGTGAAGGGATTGGCAGAGAGGGATGGAGGACACTGCCAATCCCTCCACTGGCCTCCATTCAGTGTCCTCCACTGGCCTCCATTCAGTGTCCTCCACCCCTCTCTGCCAATCCCACAACTGGCTTCTATTCAGTGTCCTCCACCCCTCTCTGCCAATCCCTCCACTGGCCTCCATTCAGAGAGGGGTGGAGGACACTGAATGAAGGCCAGTTGTGGGATTGGCAGAGTGGGTGGAGGACACTGAATGGAGGCCAGTGGAGGGATTGGCAGAGATGGGTGGAGGACACTGAATGGAGGCCAGTGGAGGGATTGGCAGAGATGGGTGGAGGACACTGAATGGAGGCCAGTGGAGGGATTGGCAGAGATGGGTGGAGGACACTGAATGGAGGCCAGTGGAGGGATTGGTAGAGAGGGGTGGAGGACACTGAATGGAGGCCAGTGGAGGGATTGGCAGAGATGGGTGGAGGACACTGAATGGAGGCCAGTGGAGGGATTGGCAGTGATGGGTGGAGGACACTGAATGGAGGCCAGTGGAGGGATTGGTAGAGAGGGGTGGAGGACACTGAATGGAGGCCAGTGGAGGGATTGGCAGAGAGGGTGGAGGACACTGAATGGAAGTCAGTGAAGGGATTGGCAGAGAGGGATGGAGGACACTGCCAATCCCTCCACTGGCCTCCATTCAGTGTCCTCCACTGGCCTCCATTCAGTGTCCTCCACCCCTCTCTGCTAATCCCACAACTGGCTTCCATTCAGTGTCCTCCACCCCTCTCTGCCAATCCCTCCACTGGCCTCCATTCAGAGAGGGGTGGAGGACACTGAATGAAGGCCAGTTGTGGGATTGGCAGAGTGGGTGGAGGACACTGAATGGAGGCCAGTGGAGGGATTGGCAGAGATGGGTGGAGGACACTGAATGGAGGCCAGTGGAGGGATTGGCAGAGATGGGTGGAGGACACTGAATGGAGGCCAGTGGAGGGATTGGCAGAGATGGGTGGAGGACACTGAATGGAGGCCAGTGGAGGGATTGGCAGAGATGGGTGGAGGACACTGAATGGAGGCCAGTGGAGGGATTGGTAGAGAGGGGTGGAGGACACTGAATGGAGGCCAGTGGAGGGATTGGCAGAGATGGGTGGAGGACACTGAATGGAGGCCAGTGGAGGGATTGGCAGTGATGGGTGGAGGACACTGAATGGAGGCCAGTGGAGGGATTGGCAGAGATGGGTGGAGGACACTGAATGGAGGCCAGTGGAGGGATTGGTAGAGAGGGGTGGAGGACACTGAATGGAGGCCAGTGGAGGGATTGGTAGAGAGGGGTGGAGGACACTGAATGGAGGCCAGTGGAGGGATTGGTAGAGAGGGGTGGAGGACACTGAATGGAGGCCAGTGGAGGGATTGGTAGAGAGGGGTGGAGGACACTGAATGGAGGCCAGTGGAGGGATTGGCAGAGAGGGTGGAGGACACCGAGTGGAGACCAGTGGAGGGATTGGCAGAGAGGGTGGAGGACACTGAATGGAGACCAGTGGAGGGATTGGCAGAGATGGGTGGAGGACACTGAATGGAGGCCAGTGGAGGGATTGGCAGAGAGGGGTGGAGGACACTGAATGGAGGCCAGTGGAGGGATTGGCAGAGAGGGTGGAGGACACCGAGTGGAGACCAGTGGAGGGATTGGCAGAGAGGGTGGAGGACACTGAATGGAGACCAGTGGAGGGATTGGCAGAGATGGGTGGAGGACACTGAATGGAGGCCAGTGGAGGGATTGGCAGAGAGGGGTGGAGGACACTGAATGGAGGCCAGTGGAGGGATTGGCAGAGAGGGTGGAGGACACCGAGTGGAGACCAGTGGAGGGATGTGCAGAGATGGGTGGAGGACAATGAATGTAAGGTGGATGAGTGTGGCAGCAGCATTTATGACTGCAGGGGGGGGGTGTGGCCTATGTAAAGGTAAACCAATGAGGAGGGAGTAGCAGTAGTTGAGGGGAGAGATGGCCAGGGAACGATTTAGAAGCTTTGTGGTGTCTTTGTTTAGAAAGGGGGGTATTTAAAGACCCATTTACCCCTGTTGGGGGAGCTGGGTCCCCCCTCCATTGGAAGCACTGTGTCCTGACTCTGATGAACAATTGATCTTACCTCGTACCGCAAGGAACGTTCTTAACTTCATCTGTTTGTAAAGTGCTCTATAAAAAAAAAAGAAAAAAGAAAAAAAGAAAAAAAGGGATCAATAAAAGTTCCAATGCTATAATAAGTCAGCAGCTGATTCTTCTAAATGAGACGTAATGGAGGAACATCCAATATTAATAATTAACACTTTTCAACTCTTGTAATAAAAAGTGATAACAGGTCAAGAGAAATAGGAGCCGAAATATCAGCACCACATCCCACTTATGAATACAAAAAAAAAAAAGGAGAAAAAATTTGGACTTTATCGGTGTTGGAACCGCCTCTCAGAAGAAGTGTCAGTACACATCTATAGATTAAAAAGGTTTTTATTACAAATATAAAAGAAAAGACAATATTGGGGATAAATATGCCCGCTTAAAAGCATGAAATACTTCCACAAATTGTGCTCCAACCAGAGCACCCCTGAAGATAGGAGGTCCTTCCTTATGTATATATATAATAGGATACATTGATATAGTTATGACATGTATTATTACATATAGGAAAGGATTTCTCAGACCAACGCGTTTCGCCTAGTCGGCTTCTTCAATGGCTCACAGGGGTGCGGTTTAGAGTTACTAGAAAAAGTGAGAATATAACCCATTGATCGCCGCCAATGTTAACCCTTTCCCAGCCAGTGTCATTAGTACAGTGACAGTGCCTATTTTTAGCACTGATCACTGTATTGGCGTCACAGGTCCCCAAAAAGTGTCACTTAGTGTCAGATTTGTCCGCCACAATGTTGCAGTCCCGCAAAAATAAATAAAAACGCTGATCGCCATTACTAGTAATAATAAAAATGCCATAAAAAAAAAACATCCCATAGTTTGTAGATATGGTAACTTTTGCGCAAACCAATTTTATGGTTGAACTAGATGGACTTGTGTCTTTTTTCAACCTATGTAACAATATACACTTATTGGGATTTTTTTACCAAAAATATATAGCAGAATACATATTGGCCTCAATTGATGAAATTAGATTTTTTTTACATTTTATTATAGCAGAAAGTAAAATTTATTTATTTATTTATTTTTTACATATTGGCCTAAACTGAGGAAGAAATTTTGTTTCTTTACATTTTCTTTTTTAGATATTTATTATAGCAAAAAGTAAAGAATATATATTTTTTCAAAATTGTCGATCTTTTTTTGTTTATAGCGCAAAAAATAAAAACCGCAGAGGTGATCAAATACCACCAAAAGACCGCGCAAATCGTCAGTTAAAGTAACGCAGTGCCGAATTGCAAAAAAAAAGATTTGGTCTGGAGGGGGCAGGTGAAACCTTCCGGGGGGGCTGAAGTGGTTGAAGTCCCACCTCTTTCTCTTTCTTTGTAAAGTGATAACGGTCTCTACAAGTCACACACACATTCGTTAAACCACCTTCATTTTTTTTTTGTCTGACTTTTTCCTTAACGATGTTGTGTCTCAGATGCCGAGGTTATAAAGCACAGACGTGGTGATCACGCCGAGAGCGCAGAATGATACCAGACCCAAAAATCTTTGATTTGCAGTAACAGACGGAATACAAAAGATCCAAGTATAACATCCCCATAGTGAAACTCAAGGGTTTTTTTTTTTTTTAACCCCTTCCCATCAGATTGGGACGAGAAGATGTCTGAAAAGCTGCTGCATTCCCACAGACATGAATGGGCCGCCCGCACACAGCACCGGGTGGCTCCAACCCCTTTAAGACACAGACTATGGGTGGAAATGCTTGTGTGAATGAGGCCTACATCCGCCAACTGTTATGGTTACAGAAGAAAACCAAATCTGCCAGACGAAACTTGTAGGAGAACATTCCAACTCTAAAAAGATGAAGCCCTGGTGGCAAGTGAATGCAGCATTCCAGTACTGCAAGGGAAGAATAACCACTTGCAGACCAGTCATGTACCTGATAGGTCACCGATCTTCGTGTGGGCCCCAAAGGGGATCTTCGTGTGGGCCCCAAAGGGGATCTTCGTGTGGGCCCCAAAGGGGATCTTCGTGTGGGCCCCAAAGGGGATCTTCGTGTGGGAACCAAAGGGGATCTTCGTGTGGGAACCAAAGGGGATCTTCGTGTGGGAACCAAAGGGGATCTTCGTGTGGGAACCAAAGGGGATCTTCGTGTGGGAACCAAAGGGGATCTTCGTGTGGGCCCCAAAGGGGATCTTCGTGTGGGCCCCAAAAGGGATCTTCGTGTGGGCCCCAAAGGGATCTTCGTGTGGGCCCCAAAGGGATCTTCATTTTTTTTGCAGCCAGGGGTCTCAAACTGGTGGCTCCTCAAGCTGTTGCAAATCTACAATTCCCATGAGGCATTGCAAGGCTCACAGTTACAAGCATGACTCCCGTAGGCAGAGGCATGATGGGACTTGTAGTTCTGCAACAGCTGGAGGGCCGCCAGTTTGAGACCACCTGCGTGTAAAGGCTTTTAAAGCGGCGCTTATGGATAGTACAATTTACGTTATTTGTCTCCATTGCACGGGTGTGTGCAATTTTAAAGCGTGACATGTTTGGTAGCTAATTATTTGGCGTAATGTCTTTTATATTTTACCAAAAAATTGGTTAATGCATTATATTTTTTTGCATTAAAAAAATATATATATATTTTTTCCCTGAAAAACTGCTGTGTAAATACCGTGTGACAAACAAAAATTGCAAAACCCACCAATTTATTCTCTAGAGCAGTGATGGTGAACCTCGGCACCCCAGATATTTTGGAACTACATTTCCCATGATGCTCCACTACACTGCAGAGTGCATGAGAATCATGGGAAATGTAGTTCCAAAACATCTGGGGTGCCAAGGTTCCCCATCACTGGTCTACGGTCTCTGCTTTAACCACTTGCCTACTGGGCACTTACACCCCCTTCCTGCCCAGGCCATTTTTCAGCTTTTAGCGATGTCGCACTTTGAATGACAATTGCGCGGTCATACATTTTTTTATCATTTTCTTCACACAAATAGAGATTTCTTTTGGTGGTATTTACCCACTGCTGGGTTTTTTATTAAAAAAAAAAAAAGAGAAGACCAAAAATTTTGAAATTTTTTTTTTATTTAAGTTACAAAATTTACTGACAGAAACAAAGTAATTTTTCTCTTTCATTGATCTGCGGTGATGAGGCAGAACTGATAGGAGGTACTGATGGGCACTGATGGGCGACACTGACGGGCATTGAGGGGGACGCACTAATAGGCGGCACTGACTGGCATTGCTAATGGGCACTGATTGCTGCCACTGGTGGGCAATGATTGATGAAACTGTTGGCGCTATATTGTAATCAGTGCCCTGATTACATCTGTAGAGGTCCCCCTGCGAGGAGATGCTGCTGATCGGCTCTCCTCTCCTCACAATCGGTCAGTGTGAGGTGAGGAGCGCCGATAACCGGCATCTCTGCGTTTACATGTGACCGGCTGTGATTGGACACCGCCTATACTAGAGCTGCACAATTCTGGCCAGAATGAGAATCAGAATTTATTTTGCTTAGAATAAAGATCACGATTCTCACGGCGTAACATCATCTTTCATATTATACAAAAAAAAAAAAAATTGGGCTAACGTTACTGTTTAGTTTTTTTTTTTTTAAATCTTTAAAATGTATTTTTTTTTTCCCCCACAAAAATTGCATTTGAAAGACCGCTGCGCAAATACAATGAGACATAAAATATTGCAGCAACCTCCATTTTATTCTCTAGAACAGGGGGTCTCAAACTGGCGGCCCTCCAGCTGTTGCGAAACTACAAGTCCCACGAGGCATTGCAAGGCCGACAGTTACAAGCATGACTCCTCCCACAGGCAGAGGCATGATGGGACTTGTAGTTTCGCAAAAGCAGGAGGGCCACCAGTTTGAGTCCCGTTTGGGGGTAATTTTCTAGCAAAAACATAATTTTAAACTTGAAACCAACAAGTGTCAGAAAAAGGTTTAGTTTTTAAAGAGGAGTTCCACCCAGGGGGGGCCATTAAAAAAAAAAAAAAAAAAATAAAAGTCAGCAGCTACAAATACTGCAGCTGCTGACTTTTAATTGGACACTCACCTGTCCCTGGGTCCAGCGGTGCGGGGGATCGAAGCCCCGCTCGTCCCCCCCCCCCCTCCGCTCGTCGGCATTTCAATTGTGGGCGTCGGGCTGTGGCTTCACAGCCTGGCACCCACTGCGCATGCGCGAGCGGCGCCAAGCGCCGTGATTGGCCGCTCAATCACCTGGGACCTGCAATGGGTCCCAGATGATTGACAGGAGGGAGGGAGAAGAGCCGAGCCCTTCCTGTGCCAGGGGGAAGTGATGTCATCAGCCCAGGCAGACGAAGGGGCAGATTACGAGGGACCACCTAGCAACAGGCATTTAGAGGTAAGTAAAAAAAAAAAAAAAAAATATCCAAATTTTTTTTGGGTTTTTTTTTAGAATTTTTTAGATATGTTTGTTTTTTTGGGTGGAACCCCACTTTAAGTGGTTAAAATTCCCTCATTTACAGACCGATGTTCATTCCTTTGATCTAAAGCACAAAATGTTACAATGTTTAGAGTTCACTCAGGGGCTGAGGAATGTTGTGAAACTTGACAGACAGCCCGTTTTTTTAAAAAAAAATTTTGACAGCTGTCGGCTTGAGCAGAGAACTCTGTATAGAAAGAATCAGGAAAATGCTTTGTCAAGATTGTAAGGGGAAAAGATCGCAATCTCGATTCTTAACAATTGTGCAGCTCTATCCTTTACCCAATAGATGCACGTCTACCATTATGTATAACAGCAACATGACAAAGCAGAGTGTACCCATCCATACCTGTACAGACTTAAAGGAAGTAATAAATGGCAGCATTAAATGGAAGCCCGGCCCACTTGTTGATGTCAGCAAGGCTCCGCCCCTGAGAGAGAGAAAAGATCATCATTAGTTCAGCTGCTCAGGGAACAAATGCAAAATCAGGAAGACAATGGGAGACGGAAACAACAGCGACCTATGAGAAAACTACACAAACTGTTCTATGAGTCGGAGTACACGAGTCTTAAACTAGAATTTCAGTCTACATCCGATTAGCCTTAAAACTATCCCCTCCCCCCTCTGGACACCTATGCTGACTGACCGGTGTAAGAAAGATGCATGTACTTCTCTATTTCCGGTCCGTTCACATGATCCGACTCCCCCGTGTCGGCCAGCGGTGGCTGCATGGAAGAGAAGGGAGCACCAACAACAGAGGTGACAGTGAGGTCACCGCTCCAGGCTTTACCCGCTGTAGTCGGAGCGTTCTCGCCTCTCCCCTGCAGCTGCCCACTAAGTAAGCCTCAAGGGAAAAGCGGCACTTCGGCAAATATCAGCAAGCGGTTATCTTACATTAAACATACAGTAATACCTCGGATTGCGAGTAACGCGGTATCTGAGCGTTGTGTCACAAGACGAGCCTCTGGTGTATGCAGTACCGTATGTGGCCAGAGGTGCGGGGGGCACTGGTGACGCTCAGAGACACTCCAGCTGGGAGCAGTTCCTGAGCATCTCCGAGCGTCACCAGCGCCCCCCCCCCCCCCCCGCACCTCTGGTCACATACAGTACTGCATACACCAGCAGTGGCTGTGGAACGAATCATCTGAGTTTCCATTATTTCTTATGGGGAAACTCGCTTTGATATGTGAGTGCTTTGGATTACAGGCATGCTTCTGGAATGAATTATGCTCGTAATCCAAGGTATTACTGTAGTAGAAAACAGACATAAAAGCACTAACACGGTTCAGCCTTAGCAGTCGAAACGCGTTGGTATCTTTATGCCTGTATTCTACTCTCTGTTTAATAGAAGATAACCGATTGCTGATATTTTCCAAAGTGCTGACTTTCCTCGGAGGCTTATACATTGAGTGATGTTCTCAGAGATCTTTCAGCCTGGTGTTTTTCAAAGTGATTTCTCGACAAAATAAAGCATGGAGACATGGATGAATGAATGGAGACATGGATGGATGGATGGATGAATGGAGACATGGATGGATGGATGAATGAATGGAGACATGGATGGATGGATGAATGAATGGAGACATGGATGGATGAATGGAGACATGGATGGATGGATGAATGAATGGAGACATGGATGGAGACAGACATGAATGGATGGAAGGAGACATACATGGATGGAAGGAGACATACATGGATGGAAGGAGACATACATGGATGGAAGGAGACATGAATGGATGGAGACATGGATGGATGGAAGGAGACATGGATGGAAGGAGACATGGATGGATGGATGAATGAATGGAGACATGGATGGATGGATGAATGAATGAATGGATGGATGGATGAATGAATGAATGGATGGATGGAGACAGACATGAATGGATGGATGGAGACATGGATGGATGGATGGAAGGAGACATACATGGATGGATGGATGGAAGGAGACATGAATGGAAGGAGACATGGATGGATGGAAGGAGACATGGATGGATGGAAGGAGACATGGATGGATGGATGGAAGGAGACATGAATGGATGGAGACCTGAATGGATGAATGGATGAATGGATGGAAGGAGACATGAATGGATGGAGACCTGAATGGATGAATGGATGAATGGATGGATGGAAGGAGACATGGATGGATGGATGGATGGATGGAAGGAGACATGGATGGATGGATGGAAGGAGACATGGATGGATGGATGGATGGAAGGAGACATGGATGGATGGATGGAAGGAGACATGAATGGATGGACCTGAATGGATGAATGGATGGATGGAAGGAGACATGGATGGATGGATGGAAGGAGACATGGATGGATGGATGGATGGAAGGAGACATGGATGGATGGATGGATGGATGGAAGGAGACATGGATGGATGGATGGATGGAAGGAGACATGGATGGATGGATGGATGGAAGGAGACATGGATGGATGGATGGAAGGAGACATGGATGGATGGATGGAAGGAGACATGGATGGATGGAGACATGGAAGGAGACATGGATGGATGGAGACATGGAAGGAGACATGGATGGATGGAGACATGGAAGGAGACATGGATGGATGGATGGAAGGAGACATGGATGGATGGATGGATGGATGGAAGGAGACATGGATGGATGGATGGAAGGAGACATGGATGAATGGAGACATTGATGGAGACATGGATGGATAGAGACATTGATGGAGACATGGATGGATAGAGACATTGATGGAGACATGGATGGATAGAGACATTGATGGAGAC
>JBBDGP010005876.1:2500-47372 GCA_037952835.1 Lithobates septentrionalis | reverse complement strand
CACTCACTTGCGGCGGTACAAATCCCGCACCCTCTCCCAACCGCTCTGCGGAATATCCGGAGGGGGGAGGAACCGGGAATCTGCGGGGAGGGGGGTGGAGCCCCGGGGCCCCACTGGAGGACCTTCCCCCATCTGAAAGAGAAGGAGGATGAGAACAGAGAACACTCCCCTCCCCCACCCGACCCTGTCCCCTCCCCCACCACACTATCCCCTCCCCCACCCCACACTATCCCCTCCCCCACCCGACACTGTCCCCTCCCCCACCCGACCCTGTCCCCTCCCCCACCCACACTGTCCCCTCCCCCCCAACACTATCCCCTCCCCCACCCACACTGTCCCCTCCCCCACCCGACACTGTCCCCTCCCCCACCCACACTGTCCCCTCCCCCACCCGACCCTGTCCCCTCCCCACCCACACTATCCCCTCCCCCACCCACACTGTCCCCTCCCCCACCCGACACTGTCCCCTCCCCCCCGACACTGTCCCTCCCCCACCCACACTGTCCCCTCCCCCACCCGACACTGTCCCCTCCCCCACCCGACACTGTCCCCTCCCCCACCCGACACTGTCCCCTCCCCCACCCGACACTGTCCCCTCCGACACTGTCCCCTCCCCCACCCGACACTGTCCCCTCCCCACCCAACACTGTCCCCTCCCCCTCCGCCCCACTGTCCCCTCCCCCACCCAACACTGCCCCCTCCCCCTCCGGCACT
Source organism: Lithobates septentrionalis (assembly GCA_037952835.1). NCBI lineage: Eukaryota > Metazoa > Chordata > Amphibia > Anura > Ranidae > Lithobates > Lithobates septentrionalis. The sequence goes on along the minus strand of JBBDGP010005876.1, from coordinate 46,658 downwards.
GTCCCCTCCCCCACCGACACTGTCCCCTCCCCCACCCACACTATCCCCTCCCCCACCCGACACTGTCCCCTCCCCCACCCACACTATCCCCTCCCCCACCCACACTGTCCCCTCCCCCTCCGACACTGTCCCCTCCGACACTGTCCCCTCCCCCACCCGACACTGTCCCCTCCCCCTCCGACACTGTCCCCTCCCCCACCCAACACTGTCCCCACCCACACTGTCCCCTCCCCCTCCGCCCCACTGTCCCCTCCCCCACCCAACACTGCCCCCTCCCCCACCCGACACTGTCCCCTCCCCCACCCGACACTGTCCCCTCCCCCACCCGACACTGTCCCCTCCCCCACCCACACTGTCCCCTCCCCCACCCACACTGTCCCCTCCCCCACCCGACACTGTCCCCTCCCCCACCCCGACCACTGTCCCCTCCCCCCCCGACACTGTCCCCTCCCCCTCCGACACTGTCCCCTCCGACACTGTCCCCTCCCCTCCGGCACTGTCCCCTCCCCCACCCGACACTGTCCCTCCCCCACCCGACACTGTCCCCTCCCCCACCCACACTATCCCCTCCCCCACCCGACACTGTCCCCTCCGACACTGTCCCCTCCGACACTGTCCCCTCCCCCACCCGACACTGTCCCCTCCCCCTCCGACACTGTCCCCTCCCCCACCCAACACTGTCCCCACCCACACTGTCCCCTCCCCCACCCAACACTGCCCCCTCCCCCACCCGACACTGTCCCCTCCCTCACCGACACTGTCCCCACCCCCACCCGACACTGTCCCCTCCCCCACCCACACTGTCCCCTCCCCCACCCGACACTGTCCCCTCCCCCACCCGACACTGTCCCCACCCACACTGTCCCCTCCCCCACCGACACTGTCCCCTCCCCCACCCGACACTGTCCCCTCCCCCACCCGACACTGTCCCCACCCACACTGTCCCCTCCCCCTCCGACACTGTCCCCTCCCCCACCCAACACTGTCCCCACCCACACTGTCCCCTCCCCCTCCGCCCCACTGTCCCCTCTCCCCCATCCAACACTGCCCCCTCCCCCACCCGACACTGTCCCCTCCCCCACCCGACACTGTCCCCTCCCCACCGACACTGTCCCCTCCCCCACCGACACTATCCCCTCCCCCACCCGACACTGTCCCCTCCCCCACCCACACTATCCCCTCCCGCACCGACACTGTCCCCTCCCCCACCCAACACTGTCCCCCTCCCCCACCCGACACTGTCCCCTCCCCCACCCAACACTGTCCCCTCCCCCACCCACACTGTCCCCTCCCCCTCCGCCCCACTGTCCCCTCCCCCACCCAACACTGCCCCCTCCCCCTCCGGCACTGTCCCCTCCCCCACCCACACTGTCCCCTCCCCCACCCGACACTGTCCCCTCCCCCTCAGGCACTGTCCCCTCCCCCACCGACACTGTCCCCTCCCCCACCGACACTGTCCCCTCCCCCACCCACACTGTCCCCACCCACACTGTCCCCTCCCCCACTGTCCCCTCCCCCTCCCCCACCAACACTGTCCCCTCCCCCTCCGGCACTGTCCCCTCCCCCACCCTCACTGTCCCCTCCCCCACCGACACTGTTCCCTCCCCCACCCACACTGTCCCCTCCCCCACCCTCACTGTCCCCTCCCCCACTGTCCCCTCCCCCTCCCCCACCCACACTGTCCCCTCCCCCACCCTGACACTGTCCCCTCCCCCACCTGACACTGTCCCCTCCCCACCCACACTGTCCCCTCCCCCACCCACACTGTCCCCTCCCCCACCCGACACTGTCCCCTCCCCCCCGACACTGTCCCCTCCCCCACCCGACACTGTCCCCTCCCCCACCCGACACTGTCCCCTCCCCCTCCGACACTGTCCCCTCCGACACTGTCCCCTCCCCCACCCGACCACTGTCCCCTCCCCCACCCAACACTGTCCCCTCCCCCTCCGCCCCACTGCCCCCTCCCCACCCGACACTGTCCCCTCCCCCACCGACACTGTCCCCTCCCCCACCGACACTGTCCCCTCCCCCACCCACACTATCCCCTCCCCCACCCGACACTGTCCCCTCCCCCACCCACACTATCCCCTCCCCCACCCACACTGTCCCCTCCCCCACCCGACACTGTCCCCTCCCCCTCCGACACTGTCCCCTCCGACACTGTCCCCTCCCCCTCCGACACTGTCCCCTCCCCCACCCAACACTGTCCCCACCCACACTGTCCCCTCCCCCTCCGCCCCACTGTCCCCTCCCCCACCCAACACTGTCCCCTCCCCCTCCGACACTGTCCCCTCCCCCACCCGACACTGTCCCCTCCCCTCCGACACTGTCCCTCCGACACTGTCCCCTCCCCCACCCGACACTGTCCCCTCCCCCACCCAACACTGTCCCCTCCCCCTCCGCCCCACTGTCCCCTCCCCCACCCAACACTGCCCCCTCCCCCTCCGGCACTGTCCCCTCCCCCACCCGACACTGTCCCCTCCCCCACCGACACTGTCCCCTCCCCCACCCACACTATCCCCTCCCCCCACCCGACACTGTCCCCTCCCCCACCCACACTATCCCCTCCCCCCACCCACACTGTCCCCTCCCCCACCCGACACTGTCCCCTCCCCCTCCGACACTGTCCCCTCCGACACTGTCCCCTCCCCCTCCGACACTGTCCCCTCCCCCACCCAACACTGTCCCCACCCACACTGTCCCCTCCCCCTCCGCCCCACTGTCCCCTCCCCCACCCAACACTGCCCCCTCCCCCACCCGACACTGTCCCCTCCCCCACCCGACACTGTCCCCTCCCCCACCCGACACTGTCCCCTCCCCCCCGACACTGTCCCCTCCCCCACCCGACACTGTCCCCTCCCCCACCCGACACTGTCCCCTCCCCCACCCGACACTGTCCCCTCCCCCCCGACACTGTCCCCTCCCCCTCCGGCACTGTCCCCTCCCCCACCCGACACTGTCCCCTCCCCCACCCACACTATCCCCTCCCCCACCCGACACTGTCCCCTCCCCCTCCGACACTGTCCCCTCCGACACTGTCCCCTCCCCCACCCGACACTGTCCCCTCCCCCTCCGACACTGTCCCCTCCCCCACCCAACACTGTCCCCACCCACACTGTCCCCTCCCCCACCAAACACTGCCCCCTCCCCCACCCGACACTGTCCCCTCCCTCACCGACACTGTCCCCTCCCCCACCCACACTGTCCCCTCCCCCACCCGACACTGTCCCCTCCCCACCCGACACTGTCCCCACCCACACTGTCCCCTCCCCCACCGACACTGTCCCCTCCCCCACCCGACACTGTCCCCTCCCCCACCCGACACTGTCCCCACCCACACTGTCCCCTCCCCCTCCGACACTGTCCCCTCCCCCACCCAACACTGTCCCCACCCACACTGTCCCCTCCCCCTCCGCCCCACTGTCCCCTCCCCCATCCAACACTGCCCCCTCCCCCACCCGACACTGTCCCCTCCCCCACCGACACTGTTCCCTCCCCCACCCACACTGTCCCCTCCCCCACCCTCACTGTCCCCTCCCCCACTGTCCCCTCCCCCTCCCCCACCCACACTGTCCCCTCCCCCACCTGACACTGTCCCCTCCCCCACCTGACACTGTCCCCTCCCCCACCCACACTGTCCCCTCCCCCACCCACACTGTCCCCTCCCCCACCCGACACTGTCCCCTCCCCCCCGACACTGTCCCCTCCCCCACCCGACACTGTCCCCTCCCCCACCCGACACTGTCCCCTCCCCCTCCGACACTGTCCCCTCCGACACTGTCCCTCCCCCACCCGACACTGTCCCCTCCCCCACCCAACACTGTCCCCTCCCCCTCCGCCCCACTGCCCCCTCCCCCACCCGACACTGTCCCCTCCCCCACCGACACTGTCCCTCCCCCACCGACACTGTCCCCTCCCCCACCCACACTATCCCTCCCCCACCCGACACTGTCCCCTCCCCACCCACACTATCCCCTCCCCCACCCACACTGTCCCCTCCCCCACCCGACACTGTCCCCTCCCCCTCCCGACACTGTCCCCTCCGACACTGTCCCCTCCCCCTCCGACACTGTCCCCTCCCCCACCCAACACTGTCCCCACCCACACTGTCCCCTCCCCCTCCGCCCCACTGTCCCCTCCCCCCACCCAACACTGTCCCCTCCCCTCCGACACTGTCCCCTCCCCCACCCGACACTGTCCCCTCCCCCTCCGACACTGTCCCCTCCGACACTGTCCCCTCCCCCACCCGACACTGTCCCCTCCCCCACCCAACACTGTCCCCTCCCCCTCCGCCCCACTGTCCCCTCCCCCACCCAACACTGCCCCCTCCCCCTCCGGCACTGTCCCCTCCCCCACCCGACACTGTCCCCTCCCCCACCGACACTGTCCCCTCCCCCACCCACACTATCCCCTCCCCCACCCGACACTGTCCCCTCCCCCACCCACACTATCCCCTCCCCCACCCCACACTGTCCCCTCCCCCACCCGACACTGTCCCCTCCCCCTCCGACACTGTCCCCTCCGACACTGTCCCCTCCCCCTCCGACACTGTCCCCTCCCCCACCCAACACTGTCCCCACCCACACTGTCCCCTCCCCTCCGCCCCACTGTCCCCTCCCCACCCAACACTGCCCCCTCCCCCACCCGACACTGTCCCCTCCCCCACCCGACACTGTCCCCTCCCCCACCCGACACTGTCCCCTCCCCCCGACACTGTCCCCTCCCCACCCGACACTGTCCCCTCCCCCACCCGACACTGTCCCCTCCCCCACCCGACACTGTCCCCTCCCCCCGACACTGTCCCCTCCCCCTCCGGCACTGTCCCCTCCCCCACCCACACTATCCCCTCCCCCCACCCGACACTGTCCCCTCCCCCTCCGACACTGTCCCCTCCGACACTGTCCCCTCCCCCACCCGACACTGTCCCCTCCCCCTCCGACACTGTCCCCTCCCCCACCCAACACTGCCCCCTCCCCCACCCGACACTGTCCCCTCCCTCACCGACACTGTCCCCTCCCCCACCCACACTGTCCCCTCCCCCCACCCGACACTGTCCCCTCCCCACCCGACACTGTCCCCACCCACACTGTCCCCTCCCCACCCGACACTGTCCCCTCCCCCACCCGACACTGTCCCCTCCCCCACCCGACACTGTCCCCACCCACACTGTCCCCTCCCCCTCCGACACTGTCCCCTCCCCCACCCAACACTGTCCCCACCCACACTGTCCCCTCCCCCTCCGCCCCACTGTCCCCTCCCCCATCCAACACTGCCCCCTCCCCCACCCGACACTGTCCCCTCCCCCACCGACACTATCCCTCCCCCACCCGACACTGTCCCCTCCCCCACCCACACTATCCCCTCCCCCACCCAACACTGTCCCCTCCCCCACCCCACACTGTCCCCTCCCCCTCCGCCCCACTGTCCCCTCCCCCACCCAACACTGCCCCCTCCCCCTCCGGCACTGTCCCCTCCCCCACCCGACACTGTCCCCTCCCCCCACCCACACTGTCCCCTCCCCCACTGTCCCCTCCCCCTCCCCCACCCACACTGTCCCCTCCCCCACCTGACACTGTCCCCTCCCCCTCCGGCACTGTCCCCTCCCCCACCAACACTGTCCCCTCCCCCACTGTCCCTCCCCCACCAACACTGTCCCCTCCCCCACCCGACACTGTCCCCTCCCCCACCAACACTGTCCCCTCCCCCACCCACACTGTCCCCTCCCCCACCTGACACTGTCCACTCCCCAATGACAATTTCCCCTCCCCCGGGATTGGTCACCTGTCTCTCTACGTGATGAACTCTGACCCTCTCCCCGGTCACGTGTCTCTCAGCAGTCTCGTTCCCTCCGCTGCACTCTCCATGCGCGCCTCCTCTCTGCCCTTCAGCCCTCTGCCAGGTTCCTCAATGGCGTCCTCCGCACTTCCTGTGAAGGTTTGCGTCACCACGTTCAGGGGCGGAGCAACAACACCGTCGCCTGCAGATGACGATTTATCCCCCCGCCAAGGCCCCGCCCCCTCTACTATGCGAGATTGAAATCCCTTCATTATTCTCTGCCTCGTGTCTGCCGCCATCTAGTGGTGACTTCTAATCATTACATCTGTCTATTCCTCTCCTCCCATATTATCCACCAATAGGATCGAGGGGCCCAATATAAAGGACTGAGGGGCCCCATATAGGACTGAGGGGCTCAATATAATGACTGAGGGACCCAATATAATGACTGAGGGGCCCAATATAATGACTGAGGGGCCCAATATAAAGACTGAGGGGCCCAATATAGGACTGAGGGGCCCAATATAAGACTGAGGGGCCCAATATAGGACTAAGGGGCCCAATATAAGGACCAAGGGGCCCAAGGGGCCAATATAAGGACCAAGGGCCCAATATAAGACTCAGGGGCCCATATAAGAACTGAGGGGCCCAATATAGGACTGAGGGGCCCAATATAGAACCGAGGGGCCCAATATAAGGACTGAGGGGCCCAATATAAGGACTGAGGGGCCCAATATAATGACCGAGGGGCCCAATATAAGGACTGAGGGGCCCAATATAGGACTGAGGGGCCAATATAGGACTGAGGGGCCAATATAGTACTGAGGGGCTAAATATAAGGAATGAGGGGCCCAATATAAGGACTGAGGGGCCCAAAATAAGGACTGAGGGGCCCAATATCATGACTGAGGGGTCCAATATAAAGACTGAGGGGCCCAATATAGAACCGAGGGGCCCAATATAAGGACTGAGGGGCCCAATATAAGGACTGAGGGGCCAATATAAGGACTGAGGGGCCAATATAAGACTGAGGGGCCCAATATAAGGACTAAGGGGCCCAATATAGAACCGAGGGGCCCATTATAAGGACAGAGGGGCCCAATATAAGGACTGAGGGGCCAATATAGGACTGAGGGGCCCAATATAACACTGAGGGGCCCAATATAAGGACTGAGGGGCCCAATATAAGGACTGAGGGGCCAATATAAGGACTGAGGGGCCAATATAAGACTGAGGGGCCCAATATAAGGACTAAGGGGCCCAATATAGAACCGAGGGGCCCATTATAAGGACAGAGGGGCCCAATATAAGGACTGAGGGGCCAATATAGGACTGAGGGGCCCAATATAACACTGAGGGGCCCAATATAAGGACTGAGGGGCCCAATATAAGGACTGAGGGGCCAATATAAGACTGAGGGGCCCAATATAAGGACTAAGGTTCCCAATATAGAACCGAGGGGCTCATTATAAGGACCGAGGGGCCCAATATAAGGACTGAGGGGCCAATATAGGACTGAGGGGCCCAATATAAGGACTGAGGGGCCCAATATAAGGACTGTGTCCCCATTATAGGACCGAGGGGCCCAATATAAGGACTGAGGGGCCCAATATAAGGACTGAGGGGCCAATATAAGACTGAGGGGCTCAATATAAGGACTAAGGTTCCCAATATAGAACCGAGGGGCTCATTATAAGGACCGAGGGGCCCAATATAAGGACTGAGGGGCCAATATAGGACTGAGGGGCCCAATATAAGGACTGAGGGGCCCAATATAAGGACTGTGTCCCCATTATAGGACCGAGGGGCCCAATATAAGGACTGAGGGGCCCAATATAATGACTGAGGGGCCCAATATAGGACTGAGGGGCCCAATATAAGGACTGTGTCCCAATTTCTGGACTGAGGGGCCCAATATAAGGACTGTGTCCCCATTATGGGACCAAGGGGCCCAATATAAGGACTGAGGGGCCCAATATAAGGACTGTGTCCCCATTATAGGACTGAGGGGCTCAATATAAGGACTGAGGGGCCCAATATAGGACTGAGGGGCCCAATATAAGGACTGAGGGGCCCAATATAAGGTTTGAGGGGCTCAATATAGGACAGAGGGGCCCAATATAAGGACTGAGGGGCCCAAAATAAGGACTGGGGGTCCCAATATAAAGACTGGGGGTCCCAATATAAAGACTGAGGGGCCCAATATAAGGTCTGAGGGGCCCAATATAAGGACTGAGGGGCCCAATATAAGGACTAAGGGGCCCAATATAAGGACTAAGGGGCCCAATATAAGGACTAAGGGGCCCAATATAGAACCGAGGGGCCCATTATAAGGACCGAGGGGCACAATATAAGGACTGAGGGGCCCAATAATGGGGACTGTATGCCCATTATAGGACCGAGGGGCCCAATATAATGACTGAGGGGCCCAATATAAGGACTGTGTCCCCATTATAGGACTGAGGGGCCCAATATAAGGACTGTGTCCCCATTATAGGACCAAGGGGCCCAATATAAGGACTGAGGGGCCCAATATAAGAACTGTGTCCCCATTATAGGACTGTGGGGCTCAATATAAGGACTGAGGGGCCCAATATAGGACTGAGGGGCCCAATATAAGGACTGAGGGGCCAATATAAGGACTGAGGGGCCAATATAAGACTGAGGGGCCCAATATAAGGACTAAGGGGCCCAATATAGAACCGAGGGGCCCATTATAAGGACAGAGGGGCCCAATATAAGGACTGAGGGGCCAATATAGGACTGAGGGGCCCAATATAACACTGAGGGGCCCAATATAAGGACTGAGGGGCCCAATATAAGGACTGAGGGGCCAATATAAGACTGAGGGGCCCAATATAAGGACTAAGGTTCCCAATATAGAACCGAGGGGCTCATTATAAGGACCGAGGGGCCCAATATAAGGACTGAGGGGATAATATAGGACTGAGGGGCCCAATATAAGGACTGAGGGGCCCAATATAAGGACTGTGTCCCCATTATAGGACCGAGGGGCCCAATATAAGGACTGAGGGGCCCAATATAAGGACTGAGGGGCCAATATAAGACTGAGGGGCCCAATATAAGGACTAAGGTTCCCAATATAGAACCGAGGGGCTCATTATAAGGACCGAGGGGCCCAATATAAGGACTGAGGGGCCAATATAGGACTGAGGGGCCCAATATAAGGACTGAGGGGCCCAATATAAGGACTGTGTCCCCATTATAGGACCGAGGGGCCCAATATATGGACTGAGGGGCCCAATATAATGACTGAGGGGCCCAATATAGGACTGAGGGGCCCAATATAAGGACTGTGTCCCAATTTCTGGACTGAGGGGCCCAATATAAGGACTGTGTCCCCATTATAGGACCAAGGGGCCCAATATAAGGACTGAGGGGCCCAATATAAGGACTGTGTCCCCATTATAGGACTGAGGGGCTCAATATAAGGACTGAGGGGCCCAATATAGGACTGAGGGGCCCAATATAAGGACTGAGGGGCCCAATATAAGGTTTGAGGGGCTCAATATAGGACAGAGGGGCCCAATATAAGGACTGAGGGGCCCAAAATAAGGACTGGCGGTCCCAATATAAAGACTGAGGGGCCCAATATAAGGTCTGAGGGGCCCAATATAAGGACTGAGGGGCCCAATATAAGGACTAAGGGGCCCAATATAGAACCGAGGGGCCCATTATAAGGACCGAGGGGCACAATATAAGGACTGAGGGGCCCAATAATGGGGACTGTGTGCCCATTATAGGACCGAGGGGCCCAATATAATGACTGAGGGGCCCAATATAAGGACTGAGTCCCCATTATAGGACTGAGGGGCCCAATATAAGGACTGTGTCCCCATTATAGGACCAAGGGGCCCAATATAAGGACTGAGGGGCCCAATATAAGAACTGTGTCCCCATTATAGGACTGTGGGGCTCAATATAAGGACTGAGGGGCCCAATATAGGACTGAGGGGCCCAATATAAGGACTGAGGGGCCCAATATAGAACCGAGGGGCCTAATATAAGGACTGAGGGGCCCAATATAGAACCGAGGGGCCCAATATCGGGACTGTGTCCCCATTATAGGGCCCCTCAGTCCAATAATAGAAACATAGTGCCAGTCCTTATATTGGGCCCCTTGGTCCTATAATGGGGACACAGTCCTTATGTTGGGCCCCTCAGTCCTATAATGGGGACACTGTCCTAACATTGGGCCCCCCGGTCCTCTAATGGGGACACAGTCCTATATTGGGAACCTCAGTCCTATAATGGGGACACAGTCCTTATATTGGGCCCCTCAGTTGTATAATGGGGACACGGTCCTTATATTGGGCCCCTCAATCTTATAATGGGGACACAGTCCTTATATTGGGCCCCTCAGTCCTATATTGGGCCCCTCAGTCCTATAATAGGGACACAGTCCTTATTTTGGGCCCCTCAGTCCTATAATGGGGACACGGTCCTTATATTGGGCCCTTCAGTCCTATAATGGGGACACAGTCCTTATTTTGGGCCCCTCAGTTGTATAATGGGGACACAGTCCTTATATTGGGCCCCTCAGTCTTATAATGGGGGCACAGTCCTTATATTGGGCCCCTCAGTCCTATATTGGGCCCCTCAGTCCTATAATAGGGACACAGTCCTTATATTGGACCCCTTGGTCCTATAATGGGGACACAGTCCTTATATTGGGCCCCTCAGTCCTTATATTGGGCCCCTCAGTCCTATAATGGGGACACAGTCCTTATATTGGGCCCCTCAGTCCTATATTGGGCCCCTCAGTCATATAATGGGGACACAGTCCTTATATTGGGCCCCTCGGTCCTATAATGGGGACACAGTCCTTATATTGGGCCTCTCGGTCCTTTAATGGGGACACAGTCCTTATGTTGGGCCCTCGGTCCTATAATGGTGACACAGTCCTTATATTGAGCTCCTCAGTCCTTATATTGGGCCCCTCAGTCCTATAATGGGGACACAGTCCTTATATTGGGCCCCTCAGTCCTATTATGGGGACACAGTCCTTATATTGGGCCTCTCAGTTGTATAATGGGGACACAGTCCTTATGTTGGGCCCCTCAGTCCTATAATGGGGACACAGTCCTTATATTGGGCCCCTCAGTCCTTTATTGGGCCCCTCAGTCATATAATGGGGACACAGTCCTTATATTGGGCCCCTCATTCCTCTAATGGGGACACAGTCCTTATATTGGGCCTCTCGGTCCTTTAATGGGGACACAGTCCTTATGTTGGGCCCCTCAGTCCTATAATGGGGACACAGTCCTTATGTTGGGCCCCTCAGTCCTATAATGGGGACACAGTCCTTATATTGGGCCCCTCAGTCCTATAATGGGGACACAGTCCTTATGTTGGGCCTCTCGGTCCTTTAATGGGGACACAGTCCTTATGTTGGGCCCCTCAGTCCTATAATGGGGACACAGTCCTTATGTTGGGCCCCTCAGTCCTATAATGGGGACACGGTCCTTATATTGGGCCCCTCAGTCCTATAATGGGGACACAGTCCTTATGTTGGGCCCCTCAGTCCTATAATGGGGACACAGTCCTTATGTTGGGCCCCTCAGTCCTATAATGGGGACACAGTCCTTATATTGGGCCCCTCAGTCCTATAATGGAGACACGGTCCTTATATTGGGCCCCTTAGTCCTTATATTGGGCCCCTCAGTCCTATAATGGGGACACAGTCCTTATATTGGGCCCCTCAGTCCTTATATTGGGCCCCTCAGTCCTATAATGGGGACACAGTCCTTATATTGGGCCCCTCGGTCCTATAATGGGGACACAGTCCTTATATTGGGCCCCTCGGTCCTATAATGGTGACACAGTCCTTATATTGGGCCCCTCAGTCCTATATTGGGCCCCTCAGTCATATAATGGGGACACAGTCCTTATATTGGGCACCTCGGTCCTATAATGGGGACACAGTCCTTATATTGGGCCCCTCAGTCCTTTAATGGGGACACAGTCCTTATATTGGGCCCCTCGCTCCTCTAATGGGGGCACAGTCCTTATATTGGGCCCCTCGGTCCTCTAATGGGGGCAAAGTCCTTATATTGGGCCCCTCGGTCCTCTAATGGGGGCACAGTCCTTATATTGGTCCCCTCGGTCCTCTAATGGGGCACAGTCCTTATATTGGGCCCTCGGTCCTATAATGGGGACACAGTCCTTATATTGGGCCCCTCAGTTCAATAATGGGGACACAGTCCTTATATTGGGCCCCTCAGTTCTATAATGAGGACACGGTCCTTATATTGGGCCCCTCAGTTCTATATTGTCCCCATTATAGGACTGAACAAAATATTAAAGCACACATACAAAACATTACATTTAACTCCTGTAAGGCTGTTTAAAACACCTGAATAGTTTCCAAAAAATATGGGAATTTGGTCACATCATATTGCTATATAGGACTGAGGGGCCCAATATAGGAGTGTCACTGTCCCCGCAACTGACACTCCCCTCCCCACCAGGTCCTTTTACTGGAGGGTGGGAGCTCAGTGGGAGCAGGGCGCCCCCTATAGGAGAGAACCAGGTCCTGCTACTGGAGGGTGGGAGCTCAGTGTGAGCAGGGCGCCCCCTATAGGAGAGAACCAGGTCCTGCTACTGGAGGGTGGGAGCTCAGTGGGAGCAGGGCGCCCCCTATAGGAGAGAACCAGGTCCTGCTACTGGAGGGTGGGAGCTCAGTGTGAGCAGGGCGCCCCCTATAGGAGAGAACCAGGTCCTGCTACTGGAGGGTGGGAGCTCAGTGGGAGCAGGGCGCCCCCTATATGAGAGAACCAGGTCCTGCTACTGGAGGGTGGGAGCTCAGTGGGAGCAGGGCGCCCCCTATAGGAGAAAACCAGGTTCTTCTACTGGAGGTGGGAGCTCAGTGTGAGCAGGGAGCCCCCTATAGGAGAGAACCAGGTCCTTCTACTGGAGGGTGGGAGCTCAGTGTGAGCAGGGAGCCCCCTATAGGAGAGAACCAGGTCCTGCTACAGGAGGGTGGGAGCTCAGTGTGAGCAGGATGCCCCCTATAGGAGAGAACCAGGTCCTGCTACTGGAGGGTGGGAGCTCAGTGTGAGCAGGTTGCTCCCTATAGGGCGCCCCCTATAGGAGAGAACCAGGCCCTGCTACTGGAGGGTGGAAGCTCAGTGTGAGCAGGGCGCCCCCTATAGGAGACAACCAGGCCCTGCTACTGGAGGGTGGGAGCTCAGTGTGAGCAGGTTGCTCCCTATAGGGCGCCCCCTATAGGAGAGAACCAGGCCCTGCTACTGGAGGGTGGGAGCTCAGTGTGAGCAGGGCGCCCCCTATAGGAGACAACCAGGCCCTGCTACTGGAGGGTGGGAGCTCAGTGTGAGCAGGTTGCTCCCTATAGGGCGCCCCCTATAGGAGAGAACCAGGCCCTGCTACTGGAGGGTGGACGCTCAGTGTGAGCAGAGCGCCCCCTATAGGAGAGAACCAGGTCCTGCTACTGGAGGGTGGGAGCTCAGTGTGAGCAGGACACCCCCTATAGGAGAGAACCAGGTCCTTCTACTGGAGGGTGGGAGCTCAGTGTGAGCAGGGCGCCCCCTATAGGAGACAACCAGGCGCTGCTACTGGAGGGTGGAGCTCAGTGTGAGCAGGGCGCCCCCTATAGGAGAGAACCAGGTCCTGCTACTGGAGAGTGGGAGCTCCGTGTGAGCAGGGAGCCCCCTATAGGAGAGAACCAGGTCCTGCTACTGGAGGGTGGAGCTCAGTGTGAGCAGGGCGCCCCCTATAGGAGAGAACCAGGTCCTTCTACTGGAGGGTGGCGCTCAGTGTGAGCAGGGCGCCCCTTATAGGAGAGAACCAGGTCCTGCTACTGGAGGGTGGGAGCTCAGTGTGAGCAGGGCGCCCCCTATAGGAGACAACCAGGCCCTGCTACTGGAGGGTGGGAGCTCAGTGTGAGCAGAGCGCCCCCTATAGGAGAGAACCAGGTCCTGCTACTGGAGGGTGGGAGCTCAGTGTGAGCAGGACACCCCCTATAGGAGAGAACCAGGTCCTGCTACTGGAGGGTGGGAGCTCAGTGTGAGCAGGACGCCCCCTATAGGAGACAACCAGGCGCTGCTACTGGAGGGTGGAGCTCAGTGTGAGCAGGGCGCCCCCTATAGGAGAGAACCAGGTCCTGCTACTGGAGGGTGGGAGCTCAGTGGGAGCAGGGCGCCCCCTATAGGAGAAAACTAGGTTCTTCTACTGGAGGTGGGAGCTCAGTGTGAGCAGGGAGCCCCCTATAGGAGAGAACCAGGTCCTTCTACTGGAGGGTGGGAGCTCAGTGTGAGCAGGGAGCCCCCTATAGGAGAGAACCAGGTCCTGCTACAGGAGGGTGGGAGCTCAGTGTGAGCAGGATGCCCCCTATAGGAGAGAACCAGGTCCTGCTACTGGAGGGTGGGAGCTCAGTGTGAGCAGGGCGCCCCCTATAGGAGACAACCAGGCCCTGCTACTGGAGGGTGGGAGCTCAGTGTGAGCAGGTTGCTCCCTATAGGGCGCCCCCTATAGGAGAGAACCAGGCCCTGCTACTGGAGGGTGGAAGCTCAGTGTGAGCAGAGCGCCCCCTATAGGAGAGAACTAGGTCCTGCTACTGGAGGGTGGGAGCTCAGTGTGAGCAGGGAGCCCCCTATAGGAGAGAACCAGGTCCTGCTACTGGAGGGTGGAGCTCAGTGTGAACAGGGCGCCCCCTATAGGAGAGAACCAGGTCCTTCTACTGGAGGGTGGCGCTCAGTGTGAGCAGGGCGCCCCTTATAGGAGAGAACCAGGTCCTGCTACTGGAGGGTGGGAGCTCAGTGTGAGCAGGGCGCCCCCTATAGGAGAGAACCAGGTCCTGCTACTGGAGGGTGGGAGCTCAGTGGGAGCAGGGCGCCCCCTATAGGAGAAAACCAGGTTCTTCTACTGGAGGCGGGAGCTCAGTGTGAGCAGGGAGCCCCCTATAGGAGAGAACCAGGTCCTTCTACTGGAGGGTGGGAGCTCAGTGTGAGCAGGGAGCCCCCTATAGGAGAGAACCAGGTCCTGCTACAGGAGGGTGGGAGCTCAGTGTGAGCAGGATGCCCCCTATAGGAGAGAACCAGGTCCTGCTACTGGAGGGTGGGAGCTCAGTGTGAGCAGGGCGCCCCCTATAGGAGAGAACCAGGTCCTGCTACTGGAGGGTGGGAGCTCAGTGTGAGCAGGACACCCCCTATAGGAGAGAACCAGGTCCTGCTACTGGAGGGTGGGAGCTCAGTGTGAGCAGGGCGCCCCCTATAGGAGACAACCAGGTGCTGCTACTGGAGGGTGGAGCTCAGTGTGAGCAGGGCGCCCCCTATAGGAGAGAACCAGGTCCTGCTACTGGAGGGTGGGAGCTCAGTGGGAGCAGGGCGCCCCCTATAGGAGAAAACCAGGTTCTTCTACTGGAGGTGGGAGCTCAGTGTGAGCAGGGAGCCCCCTATAGGAGAGAACCAGGTCCTTCTACTGGAGGGTGGGAGCTCAGTGTGAGCAGGGAGCCCCCTATAGGAGAGAACCAGGTCCTGCTACAGGAGGGTGGGAGCTCAGTGTGAGCAGGATGCCCCCTATAGGAGAGAACCAGGTCCTGCTACTGGAGGGTGGGAGCTCAGTGTGAGCAGGGAGCCCCCTATAGGAGAGAACCAGGTCCTGCTACAGGAGGGTGGGAGCTCAGTGTGAGCAGGATGCCCCCTATAGGAGAGAACCAGGTCCTGCTACTGGAGGGTGGGAGCTCAGTGTGAGCAGGTTGCTCCCTATAGGGCGCCCCCTATAGGAGAGAACCAGGCCCTGCTACTGGAGGGTGGAAGCTCAGTGTGAGCAGGGCGCCCCCTATAGGAGACAACCAGGCCCTGCTACTGGAGGGTGGGAGCTCAGTGTGAGCAGGTTGCTCCCTATAGGGCGCCCCCTATAGGAGAGAACCAGGCCCTGCTACTGGAGGGTGGGAGCTCAGTGTGAGCAGGGCGCCCCCTATAGGAGACAACCAGGCCCTGCTACTGGAGGGTGGGAGCTCAGTGTGAGCAGGTTGCTCCCTATAGGGCGCCCCCTATAGGAGAGAACCAGGCCCTGCTACTGGAGGGTGGACGCTCAGTGTGAGCAGAGCGCCCCCTATAGGAGAGAACCAGGTCCTGCTACTGGAGCTCAGTGTGAGCAGGGCGCCCCCTATAGGAGAGAACCAGGTCCTGCTACTGGAGGGTGGGAGCTCAGTGTGAGCAGGGCGCCCCCTATAGGAGACAACCAGGCGCTGCTACTGGAGGGTGGAGCTCAGTGTGAGCAGGGCGCCCCCTATAGGAGACAACCAGGCGCTGCTACTGGAGGGTGGAGCTCAGTGTGAGCAGGGCGCCCCCTATAGGAGAGAACCAGGTCCTGCTACTGGAGGTGGGAGCTCAGTGTGAGCAGGGCGCCCCCTATAGGAGACAACCAGGCGCTGCTACTGGAGGGTGGAGCTCAGTGTGAGCAGGGCGCCCCCTATAGGAGAGAACCAGGTCCTGCTACTGGAGGTGGGAGCTCAGTGTGAGCAGGGCGCCCCCTATAGGAGAGAACCAGGTCCTGCTACTGGAGCTCAGTGTGAGCAGGGCGCCCCCTATAGGAGAGAACCAGGTCCTGCTACTGGAGGGTGGGAGCTCAGTGTGAGCAGGGCGCCCCCCTATAGGAGACAACCAGGCGCTGCTACTGGAGGGTGGAGCTCAGTGTGAGCAGGGCGCCCCCTATAGGAGAGAACCAGGTCCTGCTACTGGAGGTGGGAGCTCAGTGTGAGCAGGGAGCCCCCTATAGGAGAGAACCAGGTCCTTCTACTGGAGGGTGGGAGCTCAGTGTGAGCAGGTTGCTCCCTATAGGGCGCCCCCTATAGGAGAGAACCAGGCCCTGCTACTGGAGGGTGGAAGCTCAGTGTGAGCAGAGCGCCCCCTATAGGAGAGAACCAGGTCCTGCTACTGGAGAGTGGGAGCTCCGTGTGAGCAGGGAGCCCCCTATAGGAGAGAACCAGGTCCTGCTACTGGAGGGTGGAGCTCAGTGTGAGCAGGGCGCCCCCTATAGGAGAGAACCAGGTCCTTCTACTGGAGGGTGGCGCTCAGTGTGAGCAGGGCGCCCCTTATAGGAGAGAACCAGGTCCTGCTACTGGAGGGTGGGAGCTCAGTGTGAGCAGGGCGCCCCCTATAGGAGACAACCAGGCCCTGCTACTGGAGGGTGGGAGCTCAGTGTGAGCAGAGCGCCCCCTATAGGAGAGAACCAGGTCCTGCTACTGGAGGGTGGGAGCTCAGTGTGAGCAGGACACCCCCTATAGGAGAGAACCAGGTCCTGCTACTGGAGGGTGGGAGCTCAGTGTGAGCAGGACGCCCCCTATAGGAGACAACCAGGCGCTGCTACTGGAGGGTGGAGCTCAGTGTGAGCAGGGCGCCCCCTATAGGAGAGAACCAGGTCCTGCTACTGGAGGGTGGGAGCTCAGTGGGAGCAGGGCGCCCCCTATAGGAGAAAACTAGGTTCTTCTACTGGAGGTGGGAGCTCAGTGTGAGCAGGGAGCCCCCTATAGGAGAGAACCAGGTCCTTCTACTGGAGGGTGGGAGCTCAGTGTGAGCAGGGAGCCCCCTATAGGAGAGAACCAGGTCCTGCTACAGGAGGGTGGGAGCTCAGTGTGAGCAGGATGCCCCCTATAGGAGAGAACCAGGTCCTGCTACTGGAGGGTGGGAGCTCAGTGTGAGCAGGGCGCCCCCTATAGGAGACAACCAGGCCCTGCTACTGGAGGGTGGGAGCTCAGTGTGAGCAGGTTGCTCCCTATAGGGCGCCCCCTATAGGAGAGAACCAGGCCCTGCTACTGGAGGGTGGAAGCTCAGTGTGAGCAGAGCGCCCCCTATAGGAGAGAACTAGGTCCTGCTACTGGAGGGTGGGAGCTCAGTGTGAGCAGGGAGCCCCCTATAGGAGAGAACCAGGTCCTGCTACTGGAGGGTGGAGCTCAGTGTGAACAGGGCGCCCCCTATAGGAGAGAACCAGGTCCTTCTACTGGAGGGTGGCGCTCAGTGTGAGCAGGGCGCCCCTTATAGGAGAGAACCAGGTCCTGCTACTGGAGGGTGGGAGCTCAGTGTGAGCAGGGCGCCCCCTATAGGAGAGAACCAGGTCCTGCTACTGGAGGGTGGGAGCTCAGTGGGAGCAGGGCGCCCCCTATAGGAGAAAACCAGGTTCTTCTACTGGAGGCGGGAGCTCAGTGTGAGCAGGGAGCCCCCTATAGGAGAGAACCAGGTCCTTCTACTGGAGGGTGGGAGCTCAGTGTGAGCAGGGAGCCCCCTATAGGAGAGAACCAGGTCCTGCTACAGGAGGGTGGGAGCTCAGTGTGAGCAGGATGCCCCCTATAGGAGAGAACCAGGTCCTGCTACTGGAGGGTGGGAGCTCAGTGTGAGCAGGGCGCCCCCTATAGGAGAGAACCAGGTCCTGCTACTGGAGGGTGGGAGCTCAGTGTGAGCAGGACACCCCCTATAGGAGAGAACCAGGTCCTGCTACTGGAGGGTGGGAGCTCAGTGTGAGCAGGGCGCCCCCTATAGGAGACAACCAGGTGCTGCTACTGGAGGGTGGAGCTCAGTGTGAGCAGGGCGCCCCCTATAGGAGAGAACCAGGTCCTGCTACTGGAGGGTGGGAGCTCAGTGGGAGCAGGGCGCCCCCTATAGGAGAAAACCAGGTTCTTCTACTGGAGGTGGGAGCTCAGTGTGAGCAGGGAGCCCCCTATAGGAGAGAACCAGGTCCTTCTACTGGAGGGTGGGAGCTCAGTGTGAGCAGGGAGCCCCCTATAGGAGAGAACCAGGTCCTGCTACAGGAGGGTGGGAGCTCAGTGTGAGCAGGATGCCCCCTATAGGAGAGAACCAGGTCCTGCTACTGGAGGGTGGGAGCTCAGTGTGAGCAGGGCGCCCCCTATAGGAGACAACCAGGCCCTGCTACTGGAGGGTGGGAGCTCAGTGTGAGCAGGTTGCTCCCTATAGGGCGCCCCCTATAGGAGAGAACCAGGCCCTGCTACTGGAGGGTGGAAGCTCAGTGTGAGCAGAGCGCCCCCTATAGGAGAGAACCAGGTCCTGCTACTGGAGGGTGGGAGCTCAGTGTGAGCAGGGAGCCCCCTATAGGAGAGAACCAGGTCCTGCTACTGGAGGGTGGAGCTCAGTGTAAGCAGGGCGCCCCCTATAGGAGAGAACCAGGTCCTTCTACTGGAGGGTGGCGCTCAGTGTGAGCAGGGCGCCCCTTATAGGAGAGAACCAGGTCCTGCTACTGGAGGGTGGGAGCTCAGTGTGAGCAGGGCGCCCCCTATAGGAGAGAACCAGGTCCTGCTACTGGAGGGTGGGAGCTCAGTGTGAGCAGGGCGCCCCCTATAGGAGACAACCAGGCCCTGCTACTGGAGGGTGGGAGCTCAGTGTGAGCAGAGCGCCCCCTATAGGAGAGAACCAGGTCCTGCTACTGGAGGGTGGGAGCTCAGTGTGAGCAGGACACCCCCTATAGGAGAGAACCAGGTCCTGCTACTGGAGGTGGGAGCTCAGTGTGAGCAGGGCGCCCCCTATAGGAGACAACCAGGCGCTGCTACTGGAGGGTGGAGCTCAGTGTGAGCAGGGCGCCCCCTATAGGAGAGAACCAGGTCCTGCTACTGGAGGGTGGGAGCTCAGTGTGAGCAGGACGCCCCCTATAGGAGAGAACCAGGTCCTTCTACTGGAGGGTGGCGCTCAGTGTGAGCAGGGCGCCCCTTATAGGAGAGAACCAGGTCCTGCTACTGGAGGGTGGGAGCTCAGTGTGAGCAGGGCGCCCCCTATAGGAGACAACCAGGCGCTGCTACTGGAGGGTGGAGCTCAGTGTGAGCAGGTTGCTCCCTATAGGGCGCCCCCTATAGGAGAGAACCAGGTCCTGCTACTGGAGGGTGGGAGCTCAGTGTGAGCAGGGCGCCCCCTTATAGGAGAGAACCAGGTCCTGCTACTGGAGGGTGGGAGCTCAGTTTCAGCAGGGCGCCCCCTATAGGAGAAAACCAGGTCCTGCTACTAGAGGGTGGGAGCTCAGTGTGAGCAGGGCGCCCCTTATAGGAGAGAACCATTTTCTGATACTGTAGGGTGGGAGCTCAGTGTGAGCAGGGTGCCCCTTATAGGAGAGAACCAGGTACTGCTACTGGAGGGTGGGAGCTCAGTGTGAGCAGGGCGCCCCTTATGGGAGAGAACCAGGTCCTGCCACTGTAGGGTGGGAGCTCAGTGTGAGCAGGGTGCCCCTTATAGGAGAGAACCAGGCCCTGCTACTGGAGGGTGGGAGCTCAGTGTGAGCAGGGCGCCCCCTATGGGAGAGAACCAGGTCCTGCTACTGGAGGGTGGGAGCTCAGTGTGAGCAGCTTGCTCCCTATAGGGCGCCCCCTATAGGAGAGAACCAGGCCCTGCTACTGGAGGGTGGGAGCTCAGTGTGAGCAGGGCGCCCCCTATGGGAGAGAACCAGGTCCTGCTACTGGAGGGTGGGAGCTCAGTGTGAGCAGGGCACCCCTTATAGGAGAGAACCAGGTCCTGCTACTGGAGTGTGGGAGCTCAGTGTGAGCAGGGCGCCCCCTATGGGGATAAAAACAGGTCCTGCTACTGGAGGGTGGGAGCTCAGTGTGAGCAGGTTGCTCCCTATAGGGCGCCCCCTATAGGAGAGAACCAGGCCCTGCTACTGGAGGGTGTGAGCAGGGCACCCCCTATAGGAGAACCAGGTCCTTCTACTGGAGGATGGGAGCTCAGTGTGAGCAGGGCACCCCCTATAGGAGAGAACTAGGTTCTTCTACTGGAGGGTGGAGCTCAGTGTGAGCAGGGCGACCCCTATAGGAGAGAACCAGGTCCTGCTACTGGAGGGTGGGAGCTCAGTGTGAGCAGGGCGCCCCCTATAGGAGAGAACCAGGTACTGCTACTGGAGGGTGGGAGCTCAGTGTGAGCAGGGCGCCCCCTATAGGAGAGAACCAGGTCCTGATCGCATCATAATCATTACACACAATGGATGCCAGAAATATCTTAGAAAACATTTATTGTACAAAAACAGGACTGGGAGATTGATGTGTGGGTGAGCGCCCCCTAGCATAAGCATGATGTACACCATCGCCCTCTAGTGTCCAAGTTATGATGTAGCATAGAAATGACATACACCAGCCCCCTCTAGTGGCAGAGATCTAATATGACATATAAATGCTGTACACCAGCGCCTCCTGGTGTCAGAGTTCTGATGTAGTATATAAATGTTCTGATGTAGTATAGCTCCACCTACAGGCTTTGTTGAGGAAGTGAAGTTCTGAAGAGGCTCTATGGACAGGATTATTGCAGAGAGCCAATAGGAAGAACTTGCAGCTCATCCAATCATTTCCAGAGTCCAGCACACGAGGGGAGACCCCCTTCCTCTGTATATCTCTACTCCGCTCCGGTATATGTAGAAGTGATTTCATTCTCCAGCCGGGCTTGGCTCTTCTCATATCTTGGGATCGGATGTGGGGGACGCAACATGTTGGGGTGGAGAGGTCACACAAGTCTCCTATTAGGATCTGTCCATCTCATTCCAGGGATGAAAGGTTAGAGTTCCTGGTGGTCGGGATTCCTGGTCACCTCCCGGTAGTCCTTCCGCCGGCGGACCTTGTATGTGAGAAGCTGGGAGTACTGTGTGAGGAGAGAGCGCCAGAACCGGGAGACGTCCTCCATCCTCAGGTGCTCAGCGATGAACTGCTCACCCCTGCAGACACAAGAGGGTTAAATAGTGAGGAAAGCGGAGGATGGGGGTGCAAGCTGGACATGAGATGTATATACTGACCCCACCCAATGAAGAGCCGGAGGAGACCAGAGGATTAACCGGACCTCCTAGTACAATCAGAGCTCAGGAGCCACCCAGAGGACTGATTGCCTACTGTCCCCTCAGAGACCCCAGAGAGGACAAGGCCACCCACTGCTCCTCAGAGACCCCAGAGAGGACAAGGCCACCCACTGCTCCTCAGAGACCCCAGGGAGGACAAGGCCACCCACTGCTCCTCAGGGACCCCAGAGAGGACAAGGCCACCCACTGCTCCTCAGGGACCCCAGAGAGGACAAGGCCACCCACTGCTCCTCAGGGACCCCAGAGAGGACAAGGCCACCCACTGCTCCCCAGAGACCCCAGAGAGGACAAGACCACCCACTGCTCCTCAGGGACCCCAGAGAGGACAAGGCCACCCTCTGCTCCTCAGAGACCCCAGAGAGGACAAGGTCTACCACTGCTCCTCAGAGACCCCAGAGAGGACAAGGTCTACCACTGCTCCTCAGAGACCCCAGAGAGGACAAGGCCACCCACTGCTCCTCAGGGACCCCAGAGAGGACAAGGTCTACCACTGCTCCTCAGAGACCCCAGAGAGGACAAGGCCACCCACTGCTCCTCAGGGACCCCAGAGAGGACAAGGCCACCCACTGCTCCTCAGAGACCCCAGAGAGGACAAGGCCACCCACTGCTCCTCAGGGACCCCAGGGAGGACAAGGCCACCCACTGCTCCTCAGAGACCCCAGAGAGGACAAGGCCACCCACTGCTCCTCAGAGACCCCAGAGAGGACAAGGCCACCCACTGCTCCTCAGAGACCCCAGAGAGGACAAGGCCACCCACTGCTCCTCAGGGACCCCAGAGAGGACAAGGCCACCCACTGCTCCTCAGAGACCCCAGAGAGGACAAGGCCACCCACTGCTCCTCAGGGACCCCAGGGAGGACAAGGCCACCCACTGCTCCTCAGAGACCCCAGAGAGGACAAGGCCACCCACTGCTCCTCAGAGACCCCAGAGAGGACAAGGCCACCCTCTGCTCCTCAGGGACCCCAGAGAGGACAAGGCCACCCACTGCTCTTCAGGGACCCCAGAGAGGACAAGGCCACCCACTGCTCCTCAGAGACCCCAGAGAGGACAAGGCCACCCACTGCTCCTCAGGGACCCCAGAGAGGACAAGGTCTACCACTGCTCCTCAGAGACCCCAGAGAGGACAAGGCCACCCACTGCTCCTCAGGGACCCCAGAGAGGACAAGACCACCCACTGCTCCTCAGAGACCCCAGAGAGGACAAGGCCACCCACTGCTCCTCAGGGACCCCAGAGAGGACAAGGTCTACCACTGCTCCTCAGAGACCCCAGAGAGGACAAGGCCACCCACTGCTCCTCAGAGACCCCAGAGAGGACAAGGCCACCCACTGCTCCTCAGAGACCCCAGAGAGGACAAGGCCACCCACTGCTCCTCAGGGACCCCAGAGAGGACCAGGTCTACCACTGCTCCTCAGGGACCCCAGAGAGGACAAGGCCACCCACTGCTCCTCAGGGACCCCAGAGAGGACAAGGTCTACCACTGCTCCTCAGGGACCCCAGGGAGGACAAGGCCCCCCCACTGCTCCTCAGAGACCCCAGAGAGGACAAGGCCACCCACTGCTCCTCAGAGACCCCAGAGAGGACAAGGCCACCCACTGCTCCTCAGGGACCCCAGGGAGGACAAGGCCACCCACTGCTCCTCAGAGACCCCAGAGAGGACAAGGCCACCCACTGCTCCTCAGGGACCCCAGGGAGGACAAGGTCTACCACTGCTCCTCAGGGACCCCAGAGAGGACAAGGCCACCCACTGCTCCTCAGAGACCCCAGAGAGGACAAGGCCACCCACTGCTCCTCAGAGACCCCAGAGAGGACAAGGCCACCCACTGCTCTTCAGGGACCCCAGAGAGGACAAGGCCACCCACTGCTCCTCAGAGACCCCAGAGAGGACAAGGCCACCCACTGCTCCTCAGGGACCCCAGAGAGGACAAGGTCTACCACTGCTCCTCAGAGACCCCAGAGAGGACAAGGCCACCCACTGCTCCTCAGAGACCCCAGAGAGGACAAGGTCTACCACTGCTCCTCAGGGACCCCAGAGAGGACAAGGCCACCCACTGCTCCTCAGGGACCCCAGAGAGGACAAGGCCACCCACTGCTCCTCAGAGACCCCAGAGAGGACAAGGCCACCCACTGCTCCTCAGGGACCCCAGGGAGGACAAGGCCACCCACTGCTCCTCAGAGACCCCAGAGAGGACAAGGCCACCCACTGCTCCTCAGAGACCCCAGAGAGGACAAGGCCACCCACTGCTCCTCAGAGACCCCAGAGAGGACAAGGCCACCCACTGCTCCTCAGAGACCCCAGAGAGGACAAGGCCACCCACTGCTCCTCAGGGACCCCAGAGAGGACAAGGCCACCCACTGCTCCTCAGAGACCCCAGAGAGGACAAGGCCACCCACTGCTCCTCAGGGACCCCAGAGAGGACAAGGCCACCCACTGCTCCTCAGGGACCCCAGAGAGGACAAGGCCACCCACTGCTCCTCAGGGACCCCAGAGAGGACAAGACCACCCACTGCTCCTCAGAGACCCCAGAGAGGACAAGGTCTACCACTGCTCCTCAGGGACCCCAGAGAGGACAAGGCCACCCACTGCTCCTCAGAGACCCCAGAGAGGACAAGGTCTACCACTGCTCCTCAGAGACCCCAGAGAGGACAAGGCCACCCACTGCTTCTCAGGGACCCCAGAGAGGACAAGGCCACCCACTGCTCCTCAGAGACCCCAGAGAGGACAAGGTCTACCACTGCTCCTCAGAGACCCCAGAGAGGACAAGGTCTACCACTGCTCCTCAGGGACCCCAGAGAGGACAAGGCCACCCACTGCTCCTCAGAGACCCAGAGAGGACAAGGCCACCCACTGCTCCTCAGGGACCCCAGGGAGGACAAGGCCACCCACTGCTCCTCAGAGATCCCAGAGAGGACAAGGCCACCCACTGCTCCTCAGAGACCCCAGAGAGGACAAGGCCACCCTCTGCTCCTCAGGGACCCCAGAGAGGACAAGGCCACCCACTGCTCCTCAGAGACCCCAGAGAGGACAAGGCCACCCACTGCTCCTCAGGGACCCCAGAGAGGACAAGGCCACCCACTGCTCCTCAGGGACCCCAGAGAGGACAAGGTCTACCACTGCTCCTCAGAGACCCCAGGGAGGACAAGGCCACCCACTGCTCCTCAGGGACCCCAGAGAGGACAAGGTCTACCACTGCTCCTCAGGGACCCCAGAGAGGACAAGGTCTACCACTGCTCCTCAGAGACCCCAGGGAGGACAAGGCCACCCACTGCTCCTCAGAGACCCCAGGGAGGACAAGGCCACCCACTGCTCCTCAGGGACCCCAGGGAGGACAAGGCCACCCACTGCTCCTCAGGGACCCCAGAGAGGACAAGGCCACCCACTGCTCCTCAGGGACCCCAGAGAGGACAAGGCCACCCACTGCTCCTCAGGGACCCCAGAGAGGACAAGACCACCCACTGCTCCTCAGAGACCCCAGAGAGGACAAGGCCACCCACTGCTCCTCAGGGACCCCAAAGAGGACAAGGTCTACCACTGCTCCTCAGGGACCCCAGAGAGGACAAGGTCTACCACTGCTCCTCAGAGACCCCAGGGAGGACAAGGCCACCCACTGCTCATCAGAGACCCCAGGGAGGACAAGGCCACCCACTGCTCCTCAGGGACCCCAGAGAGGACAAGGCCACCCACTGCTCCTCAGAGACCCCAGAGAGGACAAGGCCACCCACTGCTCCTCAGAGACCCCAGAGAGGACAAGGCCACCCACTGCTCTTCAGGGACCCCAGAGAGGACAAGGCCACCCACTGCTCCTCAGAGACCCCAGAGAGGACAAGGCCACCCACTGCTCCTCAGGGACCCCAGAGAGGACAAGGTCTACCACTGCTCCTCAGAGACCCCAGAGAGGACAAGGCCACCCACTGCTCCTCAGAGACCCCAGAGAGGACAAGGTCTACCACTGCTCCTCAGGGACCCCAGAGAGGACAAGGCCACCCACTGCTCCTCAGGGACCCCAGAGAGGACAAGGCCACCCACTGCTCCTCAGAGACCCCAGAGAGGACAAGGCCACCCACTGCTCCTCAGGGACCCCAGGGAGGACAAGGCCACCCACTGCTCCTCAGAGACCCCAGAGAGGACAAGGCCACCCACTGCTCCTCAGAGACCCCAGAGAGGACAAGGCCACCCACTGCTCCTCAGAGACCCCAGAGAGGACAAGGCCACCCACTGCTCCTCAGGGACCCCAGAGAGGACAAGACCACCCACTGCTCCTCAGAGACCCCAGAGAGGACAAGGTCTACCACTGCTCCTCAGGGACCCCAGAGAGGACAAGGCCACCCACTGCTCCTCAGAGACCCCAGAGAGGACAAGGTCTACCACTGCTCCTCAGAGACCCCAGAGAGGACAAGGCCACCCACTGCTTCTCAGGGACCCCAGAGAGGACAAGGCCACCCACTGCTCCTCAGAGACCCCAGAGAGGACAAGGTCTACCACTGCTCCTCAGAGACCCCAGAGAGGACAAGGTCTACCACTGCTCCTCAGGGACCCCAGAGAGGACAAGGCCACCCACTGCTCCTCAGAGACCCAGAGAGGACAAGGCCACCCACTGCTCCTCAGGGACCCCAGGGAGGACAAGGCCACCCACTGCTCCTCAGAGATCCCAGAGAGGACAAGGCCACCCACTGCTCCTCAGAGACCCCAGAGAGGACAAGGCCACCCTCTGCTCCTCAGGGACCCCAGAGAGGACAAGGCCACCCACTGCTCCTCAGAGACCCCAGAGAGGACAAGGCCACCCACTGCTCCTCAGGGACCCCAGAGAGGACAAGGCCACCCACTGCTCCTCAGGGACCCCAGAGAGGACAAGGTCTACCACTGCTCCTCAGAGACCCCAGGGAGGACAAGGCCACCCACTGCTCCTCAGGGACCCCAGAGAGGACAAGGTCTACCACTGCTCCTCAGGGACCCCAGAGAGGACAAGGTCTACCACTGCTCCTCAGAGACCCCAGGGAGGACAAGGCCACCCACTGCTCCTCAGAGACCCCAGGGAGGACAAGGCCACCCACTGCTCCTCAGGGACCCCAGGGAGGACAAGGCCACCCACTGCTCCTCAGGGACCCCAGAGAGGACAAGGCCACCCACTGCTCCTCAGGGACCCCAGAGAGGACAAGGCCACCCACTGCTCCTCAGGGACCCCAGAGAGGACAAGACCACCCACTGCTCCTCAGAGACCCCAGAGAGGACAAGGCCACCCACTGCTCCTCAGGGACCCCAAAGAGGACAAGGTCTACCACTGCTCCTCAGGGACCCCAGAGAGGACAAGGTCTACCACTGCTCCTCAGAGACCCCAGGGAGGACAAGGCCACCCACTGCTCATCAGAGACCCCAGGGAGGACAAGGCCACCCACTGCTCCTCAGGGACCCCAGGGAGGACAAGGCCACCCACTGCTCCTCAGAGACCCCAGGGAGGACAAGGCCACCCACTGCTCCTCAGGGACCCCAGGGAGGACAAGGCCACCCACTGCTCCTCAGAGACCCCAGAGAGGACAAGGCCACCCACTGCTCCCCAGGGAGGACAAGGCCACCCACTGCTCCTCAGAGACCCCAGAGAGGACAAGGCCACCCACTGCTCCTCAGAGACCCCAGAGAGGACAAGGCCACCCACTGCTCCTCAGAGACCCCAGAGAGGACAAGGCCACCCTCTGCTCCTCAGGGACCCCAGAGAGGACAAGGCCACCCACTGCTCCTCAGGGACCCCAGAGAGGACAAGGCCACCCACTGCTCCTCAGGGACCCCAGGGAGGACAAGGCCACCCACTGCTCCTCAGGGACCCCAGAGAGGACAAGGCCACCCACTGCTCCTCAGAGACCCCAGGGAGGACAAGGCCACCCACTGCTCCTCAGGGACCCCAGAGAGGACAAGGCCACCCACTTCTCCTCAGAGACCCCAGGGAGGACAAGGCCACCCACTGCTCCTCAGGGAGGACAAGGCCACCCACTGCTCCTCAGGGACCCCAGAGAGGACAAGGTCTACCACTGCTCCTCAGGGACCCCAGGGAGGACAAGGCCCCCCCACTGCTTCTCAGGGACCCCAGGGAGGACAAGGCCACCCACTGCTCCTCAGGGACTCCAGGGAGGACAAGGCCACCCACTGCTCCTCAGAGACCCCAGGGAGGACAAGGCCACCCACTGCTCCTCAGGGACCCCAGAGAGGACAAGGCCACCCACTGCTCCTCAGGGACCCCAGAGAGGACAAGGCCACCCACTGCTCCTCAGAGACCCCAGAGAGGTCAAGGCCACCCACTGCTCCTCAGGGACCCCAGAGAGGACAAGGCCACCCACTGCTCCTCAGGGACCCCAGGGAGGACAAGGCCACCCACTGCTCCTCAGAGACCCCAGGGAGGACAAGGTCACCCACTGCTCCTCAGGGACCCCAGAGAGGACAAGGCCACCCACTGCTCCTCAGGGACCCCAGAGAGGACAAGGCCACCCACTGCTCCTCAGGGACCCCAGGGAGGACAAGGTCACCCACTGCTCCTCAGGGACCCCAGAGAGGACAAGGCCACCCACTGCTCCTCAGGGACCCCAGAGAGGACAAGGCCACCCACTGCTCCTCAGGGACCCCAGAGAGGACAAGGCCACCCACTGCTCCTCAGGGACCCCAGGGAGGACAAGGCCACCCACTGCTCCTCAGAGACCCCAGAGAGGACAAGGCCACCCTCTGCTCCTCAGGGACCCCAGGGAGGACAAGGCCACCCACTGCTCCTCAGGGACCCCAGAGAGGACAAGGTCTACCACTGCTCCTCAGGGACCCCAGAGAGGACAAGGTCTACCACTGCTCCTCAGGGACCCCAGGGAGGACAAGGCCCCCCCACTGCTCCTCAGAGACCCCAGAGAGGACAAGGCCACCCACTGCTCCTCAGAGACCCCAGAGAGGACAAGGCCACCCACTGCTCCTCAGGGACCCCAGGGAGGACAAGGCCACCCACTGCTCCTCAGGGACCCCAGGGAGGACAAGGCCACCCACTGCTCCTCAGGGACCCCAGGGAGGACAAGGCCACCCACTGCTCCTCAGGGACCCCAGGGAGGACAAGGCCACCCACTGCTCCTCAGGGACCCCAGGGAGCACAAGGCCACCCACTGCTCCTCAGGGACCCCAGGGAGGACAAGGCCACCCACTGCTCCTCAGGGACCCCAGGGAGGACAAGGCCACCCACTGCTCCTCAGGGACCCCAGGGAGGACAAGGCCACCCACTGCTCCTCAGGGACCCCAGGGAGGACAAGGCCACCCACTGCTCCTCAGGGACCCCAGAGAGGACAAGGCCACCCACTGCTCCTCAGAGATCCCAGAGAGGACAAGGCCACCCACTGCTCCTCAGGGACCCCAGGGAGGACAAGGCCACCCACTGCTCCTCAGAGACCCCAGAGAGGACAAGGCCACCCTCTGCTCCTCAGGGACCCCAGAGAGGACAAGGCCACCCTCTGCTCCTCAGGGACCCCAGAGAGGACAAGGCCACCCACTGCTCCTCAGGGACCCCAGGGAGGACAAGGCCACCCACTGCTCCTCAGGGACTCCAGGGAGGACAAGGCCACCCACTGCTCCTCAGGGACCCCAGAGAGGACAAGGCCACCCTCTGCTCCTCAGGGACCCCAGAGAGGACAAGGCCACCCACTGCTTCTCAGGAACTCCAGGGAATGACAAGGCCACCCACTAGCTAAAAAAACGGGGGAAATATTCTGCAGAGGTCAGGAATGAGAGATGTACCTTTCTGCAATCTTCTTTGCTTCATCATCATTGTCCTTCACAAACTGCAGCAGCTCCCTGGAGGAACAAGAGAGGCCGTGAGTGGAGGAGAGGAGAGAGCAGAGAAATGAGGAACAAGAGAGGCCGCGAGTGGAGGAGAGGAGAGAGCAGAGAAATACAGAGAGTGTGCGGGAGAGAAGGGGGGGGGGATGGAAGAGAGAGAAGTACGAGGGTCTTTGACCTTGTATGTGGGATGAGGAAAAAGTAATGTGTTAGGAGGGGGAGGGTGTCACTTATGCTGGAGTGGGATATGGGGGGGGGGGGGGGGATTCACCCCCCTAAGTCTGTATCTGATTGGACAGGCCTCATAGCTCCTCCCTACCTGAGCTCGGTCAGCTCCTGGCTGACGGGAATGTAGTGCACCCACGGCTCCAGGCGATGGTAGAAGAATTCCTGCCACGTGTCCCCGACATGGAACACCAGAGAGCCGCACAGGAAGAGATGCTTCAACCGGAAACTGGCCGCCACACCACGGAAATTAAATAAATACCTGCCGGGAAAAAAAGAGGACATTTATTACAGGTATAAGAAGGATGTGGAGGGGGCCACAGGTGAGAAGGAAAGAAAGGAGGAGCCACAAGTGAAACAGGGGAGGAGCCACAGATGAGAAGGAAAGAAAGGAGGAGCCACAAGTGAAAACAGAGAGGGGAGGGGCCACAGGTGAGAAGGAAAGAAAGGAAGAGCCACAGGTGAGAAGGAAAGAAAGGAGGAGCCACAAGTGAAACAGAGAGGGGAGGGGCCACAGGTGAGAAGGAAAGAAAGGAGGAGCCACAAGTGAAAACAGAGAGGGGAGGGGCCACAGGTGAGAAGGAAAGAAAGGAGGAGCCACAAGTGAAAACAGAGAGGGGAGGGGCCACAGGTGAGAAGGAAAGAAAGGAGGGAGGGGCCACAGGTGAAACAGAGAGGGGAGGGGCCACAGGTGAGAAGGAAAGAAAGGAGGGAGGGGCCACAGGTGAAACAGAGAGGGGAGGGGCCACAGGTGAGAAGGAAAGGAGGGAGGGGCCACAGGTGAAACAGAGAGGGGAGGGGCCACAGGTGAGAAGGAAAGAAAGGAGTCGCCACAAGTGAAACAGAGAGGGGAGGGGCCACAGGTGAGAAGGAAAGAAAGGAGGGAGGGGCCACAGGTGAAACAGAGAGGGGAGGGGCCACAGGTGAGAAGGAAAGAAAGGAGGGAGGGGCCACAGGTGAAACAGAGAGGGGAGGGGCCACAAGTGAGAAGGAAAGAAAGGAGGGAGGGGCCACAGGTGAAACAGAGAGGGGAGGGGCCACAAGTGAGAAGGAAAGAAAGGAGGGAGGGGCCACAGGTGAAACAGAGAGGGGAGGGGCCACAAGTGAGAAGGAAAGAAAGGAGTGAGGGGCCACAGGTGAAACAGAGAGGGGAGGGGCCACAAGTGAGAAGGAAAAGAAGAGGGTCCACAGGTGAGGAGAGAAAGGAGGGGCCACAGGCAAAAACAGGGAAGGGAGGGGCCACAGGTGAGAAGGAAAGAAAGGAGGGGCCACAAGGGAAACAGAGAAGGGAGGGGCCACAGGTGAGAAGGAAAGAAAGGAGGGGCCACAGGTGAGAAGGAAAGAAAGGAGGGGCCACATGTGAAACAGAGAGGGGAGGGGCCACAGGTGAGAAGGAAAGAAAAGAGGGGCCAGAAGGGAAACAGAGAAGGGAGGGGCCACAGGTGAGAAGGAAAGAAAGGAGGGGACACAAGTTAAACAGAGAGGGGAGGGGCCACAGGTGAGAAGGAAAAAAAGGAGGGGCCACAAGGGAAACAGAGAAGGGAGGGGCCACAGGCAAGAAGGAAAGAAAGGAGTGGCCACAGGTGAGAAGGAAAGAAAGGAGGGAGGGGCCACAGGTGAAACAGAGGGGAGGGGCCACAGGTGAGAAGGTAAGAAAGGAGGGGCCACAAGTGAAACAGAGAAGGGAGGGGCCACAGCAGGGAAGGAAAGAAAGGAGGGGCCACAGGTAAAAACAGGGATGGGAGGGGCCACAGGTGAGAAGGAAAGAAAGGAGGGAGGGGCCACAGGTGAAACAGAGAGGGGCCACAGGTGAGAAGGAATGGAGGGGCCACAAGGTAAACAGAGAAGGGAGGGGCCACAGGTGAGAAGGAAAGAAAGGAGGGGTCACAAGTGAAACAGAGAAGGGAGGGGCCACAGGAGGGAAGGAAAGAAAGGAGGGGCCACAGGTAAAAACAGGGAAGGGAGGGGCCACAGGTGAGAAGGAAAGAAAGGAGGGAGGGGCCACAGGTGAAACAGAGGGGCCACAGGTGAGAAGGAAAGGAGGGGCCACAAGGTAAACAGAGAAGGGAGGGGCCACAGGTGAGAAGGAAAGAAAGGAGGGGTCACATATGAAACAGGGGTGGAGCCACAGGTGAAAAGAAAAGATGGGCCACAGGTGGAGAGGTCACAGATGACAAGGAGACGGGGGAGTGGTCACAGATGACAATGAGATATGGAAGGCGTGGTCAGAGGTGACAATGGTACGGAGGGGGAGTGGTCAGAGGTGACAAGGAGATGGGGGAGGGGCCCCAAGTAAAAAATAATGCTGAAGGGGCGGACCTTTAGGTAGATAGTGGTAACAGGAGAAATGAGGAAGGTAAGAGGAGGGGCTGGATGGGGGGGGGGGGGGGGCACTAAGCAGGGGGGTTGATATAGAGACAGTCTAGGGCCGAGGCTGTAGAATAGAAGGAGTAGGAATCCTAGGTGAGACGGGGAGGGGTATTAGTTAAGGAGGCGGAGCCAAGTCTGAAAAGAGAACCGGTACTGAGAGCTGCCCCATGATCAGGGAGCACAGGACAGGGAGTAATGACTGGTTACCGTAAGGAAGGTGGGAAGACGGAAAGAGATGGAGCAGGTATGTAGAAGAGACAGAAGGCGGCCATACTTAAACGCACAGTGATCCACTAATGGCACCTCCTTGGCTGGCGGTCTGCCCAGGGTGTCCTGATGAGGAGAACGATGGAAGGTGAATATTACATGAAAAAAAACCATGGGAGATCATCACATTCCTAATCCTATTCTTTACCTTCTCCGACCTCCAGGCCTGGTTCTTGGTGTATTCGGCATCCACCAGATCTGGGTTTTCCCGGGATAGAAGAATCAGAGGGTCCCGCTCAGGGCTGGTCCTGTGTCATGGAAGGAAGGGAGGGAGGGAGGGATGTCATTGAGGTCACAGCCAAGGTTCCTCAAAAAAAAACCTTCATCCTCACTTCCCCTAATCTTCCTGGTAAGGTCTGGGCAGGAAATGGGAGTCCATTCAGGGACACAGGAAGTCTCATACTGTTGGGCTATACTGCCACCTATGGAAGGACTGGACACAGGAAGTCATATACTGTTGGGTTATACTGCCACCTATGGAAGGACTGGACACAGGAAGTCATATACTGTTGGGTTATACTGCCACCTATGGAAGGATTGGACACAGGAAGTCATATACTGTTGGGCTATACTGCCACCTATGGAAGGATTGGACACAGGAAGTCATATACTGTTGGGTTATACTGCCACCTATGGAAGGTTTGGACACACAAAGTCATATACTGTTGGGTTATACTGCCACCTATGGAAGGATTGGACACAGGAAGTCATATACTGTTGGGTTATACTGCCACCTATGGAAGGTTTGGACACAGGAAGTCTCATACTGTTGGGTTATACTGCCACCTATGGAAGGTTTGGACACAGGAAGTCATATACTGTTGGGTTATACTGCCACCTATGGAAGGTTTGGACACAGGAAGTCATATACTGTTGGGTTATACTGCCACCTATGGAAGGTTTGGACACAGGAAGTCTCATACTGTTGGGTTATACTGCCACCTATGGAAGGTTTGGACACAGGAAGTCATATACTGTTCGGTTATACTGCCACCTATGGAAGGATTGGACACAGGAAGTCATATACTGTTGGGTTATACTGCCACCTATGGAAGGTTTGGACACAGGAAGTCTCATACTGTTGGGTTATACTGCCACCTATGGAAGGTTTGGACACAGGAAGTCATATACTGTTGGGTTATACTGCCACCTATGGAAGGTTTGGACACAGGAAGTCATATACTGTTGGGTTATACTGCCACCTATGGAAGGTTTGGACACAGGAAGTCTCATACTGTTGGGTTATACTGCCACCTATGGAAGGTTTGGACACAGGAAGTCATATACTGTTGGGTTATACTGCCACCTATGGAAGGACTGGACACAGGAAGTCATATACTGTTGGGTTATACTGCCACCTACGGGAGGACTGGACAAAGAATCACTGTAGGTGAGCAGCAGAAAAAGATCGAAGTTCCACATGGCTCGTTGCAAGCAGAAGGATATGGAAAACCAAAAGCCAGGACAACCATGTCAGCTGCAATCAGACAATTGCTCCAGCAACGATGTAGGAGAGAGACTTCAGTAAAGTAAAAGTAAAGAATAAGAAACAACAACACTATTAAAAAATGTCATTTACCTGAAAAAAAGATGTCCATCCTCCTAGAACATCAGCAAAAAACTAAGGCATGCTGGGAGCAGGAGGGGCTTATATAGAGACTGTCTTTCCTTTTTGTTTGCCAGGGTCCAGTCTCCTACAGGAGGCAGTATAACCCGAAGGTGAACAACTTCCTGTGTTGTCAATGGACATGAAGGAATATGGACGACCGTCAGAGCTCCGGCCACCAGACCTTACCTGGAGCCTCGGAAATATCCTTTGGACATCTTCTTCTCCCAGGGCCAACGCCTGGCTGACCTAAAAAGACAAGAACAAAATTTGAGAAATACAATTCTCCGGGAGAGCCCGCTCAGGGTCCCGCACTGCGGGAGAGCCCACTCATCACTCACTGCTTTAGGTCCTCCCTCATCAGGTCCCAGCGTCCCAGTCCGGTGGGGTAGATGGGCCACACAGCAGGGCCGCCTTCCCAAAACGTCCAGGCGGGGTACATGATGTCTCGGTAATCTGATGTCTTTCAGAGAAAGGAATAAAGAAATGTCACATACATACTGCACACGGGTACACGCCACCTTGGACTAGGAACGTCAGAGAGCTCTCCTCACCTTACTAAACGAGAAGACAGGAATAACCGGCTTCATCCAGTGAGGAACCTGAGGATAATCCCTCACATTTATCACCATCTCCATATCTGGGAGATCTGGCAGAAGCTCCAGGAAAAAGTGCTCCACCCCACTGCATCTGTGTGGGAAAACATGGAGGACACATGGGATAAGACATGGAAGGAGGAGGAGCTCCACCCCACTGCATCTGTGTGGGAAAACATGGAGGACACATGGGATAAGACATGGGAGGAGGAGGAGGAGCTCCACCCCACTGCATCTGTGTGGGAAAACACGGAGGACACATGGGATAAGACATGGGAGGAGGAGCTCCACTCACTACATGGAGGGCACATGGGAGGAGGAGGAGCTCCACTCACTACATGGAGGACACATGGGATAAGACATGGAAGGAGGAGGAGCTCCACCCCACTGCATCTGTGTGGGAAAACATGGAGGACACATGGGATAAGACATGGGAGGAGGAGGAGCTCCACCCCACTGCATCTGTGTGGGAAAACACGGAGGACACATGGGATAAGACATGGAAGGAGGAGGAGCTCCACTCACTACATGGAGGGCACATGGGAGGAGGAGGAGCTCCACTCACTACATGGAGGACACATGGGATAAGACATGGGAGGAGGAGGAGGAGCTCCACCCCACTGCATCTGTGTGGGAAAACACAGAGGACACATGGGATAAGACATGGGAGGAGGAGCTCCACTCACTACAAGGAGGACACATGGGATAAGACATGGGAGGAGGAGCTCCACTCACTACATGGAGGACACATGGGATAAGACATGGAAGGAGGAGGAGCTCCACCCCACTACATCTGTGTGGGAAAACATGGAGGACACATGGGATAAGACATGGGAGGAGGAGCTCCACTCACTACATGGAGGACACATGGGATAAGACATGGAAGGAGGAGGAGCTCCACCCCACTACATGGAGGACACATGGGATAAGACATGGAAGGAGGAGGAGCTCCACCCCACTACATCTGTGTGGGAAAACATGGAGGACACATGGGATAAGACATGGGAGGAGGAGCTCCACTCACTACATGGAGGACACATGGGATAAGACATGGAAGGAGGAGGAGCTCCACCCCACTACATCTGTGTGGGAAAACATGGAGGACACATGGGATAAGACATGGAAGGAGGAGGAGGAGCTCCACCCCACTACAAGGAGGACACATGGGATAAGACATGGAAGGAGGAGGAGCTCCACCCCACTGCATCTGTGTGGGAAAACACGGAGGACACATGGGATAAGACATGGGAGGAGGAGCTCCACTCACTACATGGAGGACACATGGGAGGAGGAGGAGCTCCACCCCACTGCATCTGTGTGGGAAAACACGGAGGACACATGGGATAAGACATGGGAGGAGGAGCTCCACCCCACTGCATGGAGGACACATGGGATAAGACATGGAAGGAGGAGGAGCTCCACCCTGCTACATGGAGGACACATGGGATAAGACATGGAAGGAGGAGGAGCTCCACCTCCCTACATCTGTGTGGGAAAACATGGAGGACACATGGGATAAGACATGAGAGGAGGAGCTCCACCCCACTGCATGGAGGACACATGGGATAAGACATGGGAGGAGGAGGAGCTCCACCCTGC
Organism: Lithobates septentrionalis; assembly: GCA_037952835.1. Lineage (NCBI taxonomy): Eukaryota > Metazoa > Chordata > Amphibia > Anura > Ranidae > Lithobates > Lithobates septentrionalis. Next base: position 10,617 of record JBBDGP010005876.1, on the reverse strand, counting down.
TACATGGAGGACACATGGGATAAGACATGGGAGGAGGAGCTCCACCTCACTACATCTGTGTGGGAAAACATGGAGGACACATGGGATAAGACATGAGAGGAGGAGCTCCACCCCACTGCATGGAGGACACATGGGATAAGACATGGGAGGAGGTGGAGCTCCACCCTGCTACAAGGAGGACACATGGGATAAGACATGGGAGGAGCTCCACCCACTACATGGAGGACACATGGGATAAGACATGGGAGGAGGTGGAGCTCCACCCTGCTACAAGGAGGACACATGGGATAAGACATGGGAGGAGCTCCACCCCACTACATGGAGGACACATGGGATAAGACATGGAAGGAGGAGGTGCTCCACCCCACTGCATCTGTGTGGGAAAACATGGAGGACACATGGGATAAGACATGGGAGGAGCTCCACCTCACTACATGGAGGACACATGGGATAAGACATGGGAGGAGCTCCACCCACTACATGGAGGACACATGGGATAAGACATGGGAGGAGCTCCACCTCACTACATCTGTGTGGGTAAACATGGAGGACACATGGGGGGAGGGGGAGAACTGCCTTTAGCAGAATAGAATGGACATAGAAGAGATGTTGGCGATGTTCTGATGGTTCCAGTACCAGACATGGTGGACATCCTCAGCAGCTTTACACATCATGTATGATCAAAGTGACCCCCACACAGCAGAGTTCTGAATCCCGGGGTGACAATGGCATTGTCCTAGGATGGGGACTCACCGTGCCGGGAACATGCACTCCTCCTCTCGGTACAGCCGGTGGTTGATGATCTGGTAGTGGGTCCCCAACTTACGACTGATAAGATTTTTCATCACATCCCGAGATATTCCGGAGCGGAACGGAGCCAAATCCTGCTGTGTGACCCTGGAGGAGGAGGAGAGGGGCGGAGTCACATACAACTTGTGGGCGGTACAGGAGGGGGTGGGTGGCGTCATGGAGGGAGGGGACACTCACCATTCATAACAGGTGTCATTGTGACAAGGGGCGTGGCTCTCCACCCTCTTCTGGATACGATGGAGATAAGGAAACCAGCGAGGATCTAATGAGAGAAAATAGTCCAACTTTATACAGACATCACCGCCTACCTACCCCCAAATCACCGCCTACCTACCCCAAATCACCGCCTACCTACCCCCAAATCACCACCTACCTACCCCCAAACCCCGCCTACCTACCCCCAAATCACCGCCTACCTACCCCCAAATCACCACCTACCTACCCCCAAATCACCGCCTACCTACCCCCAAACCCCCGCCTACCTACCCCAAATCACCGCCTACCTACCCCCAAATCACCACCTACCTACCCCCAAATCACCACCTACCTACCCCAAATCACCACCTACCTACCCCCAAATCACCACCTACCTACCCCAAATCACCACCTACCTACCCCCAAATCACCACCTACCTACCCCCAAACCCCGCCTACCTACCCCCAAATCACCGCCTACCTACCCCCAAATCACCGCCTACCTACCCCAAATCACCACCTACCTACCCCCAAATCACCACCTACCTACCCCCAAACCCCGCCTACCTACCCCCAAATCACCGCCTACCTACCCCCAAATCACCACCTACCTACCCCCAAATCACCGCCTACCTACCCCCAAACCCCCGCCTACCTACCCCAAATCACCGCCTACCTACCCCCAAATCACCACCTACCTACCCCCAAATCACCACCTACCTACCCCCAAATCACCACCTACCTACCCCCAAATCACCGCCTACCTACCCCCAAATCACCGCCTACCTACCCCCAAATCACCACCTACCTACCCCCAAATCCCCACCTACCTACCCCCAAATCCCCGCCTACCTACCCCCAAACCCCACCTACCTACCCCCAAATCACCGCCTACCTACCCCCAAATCACCGCCTACCTACCCCCAAATCACCGCCTACCTACCCCCAAATCACCACCTACCTATCCCCAAAACCCCGCCTACCTACCCCCAAATCACCGCCTACCTACCCCCAAACCCCGCCTACCTACCCCCAAATCACCGCCTACCTACCCCCAAATCACCGCCTACCTACCCCCAAATCACCGCCTACCTGCCCCCAAATCACCGCCTACCTGCCCCCAAATCCCCGCCTACCTACCCCTAAAACACCGCCTACCTACCCCCAAATCACCGCCTACCTACCCTCAAATCCCGCCTACCTACCCCCAAATCCCGCCTACCTAGCCCCAAATCACCGCCTACCTACCCCTAAAACCCCGCCTACCTACCCCCAAATCACCGCCTACCTACCCCCAAATCACCGCCTACCTACCCTCAAATCCCGCCTACCTACCCCCAAATCACCACCTACCTACCCTCAAATCCCGCCTACCTACCCCCAAATCCCCACCTACCTACCCCCAAATCCCCGCCTACCTACCCCTAAAACCCCGCCTACCTACCCCCAAATCACCGCCTACCTACCCCCAAATCACCGCCTACCTACCCTCAAATCCCGCCTACCTACCCCCAAATCACCACCTACCTACCCTCAAATCCCGCCTACCTACCCCCAAATCCCGCCTACCTACCCCCAAATCCCGCCTACCTACCCCCAAATCCCGCCTACCTAGCCCCAAATCACCACCTACCTACCCCAAATCCCCACCTACTTACCCCCAAACACCGCCTACCTACCCCCAAATCCCCACCTACTTACCCTCAAATCACCGCCTACCTACCCCCAAATCACCGCCTACCTACCCCCAAATCACCGCCTACCTACCCCTAAATCCCGCCTACCTACACCCCAAATCACCTCCTACCTACCCCCAAATCACCGCCTACCTACCCCCAAATCACCGCCTACCTACCCCCAAATCACCACCTACCTATCCCCAAATCCCCACCTACCTACCCCCAAATCCCCACCTACTTACCCCCAAACCCCGCCTACCTACCCCCAAATCACCGCCTACCTACCCCCAAATCACCGCCTACCTACCCCCAAATCACCGCCTACCTACCCCCAAATCACCACCTACCTATCCCCAAAACCCCGCCTACCTACCCCCAAATCACCGCCTACCTACCCCCAAACCCCGCCTACCTACCCCCAAATCACCGCCTACCTACCCCCAAATCACCGCCTACCTGCCCCCAAATCCCCACCTACCTACCCCCAAATCCCCGCCTACCTACCCCTAAAACCCCGCCTACCTACCCCCAAATCACCGCCTACCTACCCCCAAATCACCGCCTACCTACCCCCAAATCACCGCTTACCTACCCCCAAATCCCGCCTACCTACACCCCAAATCACCTCCTACCTACCCCCAAATCACCTCCTACCTACCCCCAAATCACCACCTACCTACCCCCAAACCCCGCCCTACCTACCCCCAAATCACCACCTACCTACCCTCAAATCACCGCCTACCTACCCCCAAATCACCGCCTACCTACCCCCAAATCACCGCCTACCTACCCCCAAATCCCGCCTACCTACACCCCAAATCACCTCCTACCTACCCCCAAATCACCGCCTACCTACCCCCAAATCACCGCCTACCTACCCCCAAAACCCCGCCTACCTACCCCCAAATCACCGCCCACCTACCCCAAAATCCCGCCTACCTACCCCCAAATCACCGCCCATCTACCCCAAAATCCCGCCTACCTACCCCAAAATCACCGCCTACCTACCCCCAAATCCCGCCTACCTACACCCCAAATCACCTCCTACCTACCCCCAAATCACCTCCTACCTACCCCCAAATCACCGCCTACCTACCCCCAAATCACCGCCTACCTACCCCCAAATCACCGCCTACCTACCCCCAAATCACCGCCTACCTACCCCCAAATCACCGCCTACCTACCCCCAAATCACCACCTACCTACCCCCAAATCACCGCCTACCTACCCCCAAATCACCGCCTACCTACCCCCAAATCACCGCCTACCTACCCCCAAATCACCACCTACCTACCCCCAAATCACCGCCTACCTACCCCCAAATCCCCACCTACTTACCCCCAAACCCCGCCTACCTACCCCCAAAACCCCGCCTACCTACCCCCAAATCACCGCCTACCTACCCCCAAATCACCGCCTACCTACCCCCAAAACCCCGCCTACCTACCCCCAAATCACCGCCCATCTACCCCAAAATCCCGCCTACCTACCCCAAAATCCTGCCTACCTACCCACAAATCAGCCTACCTACCCCCAATTCCCCACCTACCTACCCCCAAATCACCGCCTACCTACCCCCAAATCCCCACCTACTTACCCCCAAACCCCGCCTACCTACCCCCAAAACCCCGCCTACCTACCCCCAAATCACCGCCTACCTACCCCCAAATCACCGCCTACCTACCCCCAAAACCCCGCCTACCTACCCCCAAATCACCGCCCATCTACCCCAAAATCCCGCCTACCTACCCCAAAATCCTGCCTACCTACCCACAAATCAGCCTACCTACCCCCAATTCCCCACCTACCTACCCCCAAATCACCGCCTACCAACCCCCCCGCCCAATACAGACATCCTGCCTAGCCTACCTCCCCCCCATAGTGCACTATTACCCCCCATAGTCCTCTATTACCCCCCATAGTCCTGTATTGCCCCCCCAGCACTCACCCCCCGTCTGCCCCTCCCCCTGAGCGCTCAGGGCCCCCAGAAGGAGCAGACACAGCAGCGCCATCTCTCCGCCATCCATTGATCGGGTCTAATCCGCCCGCTCGGCAATCTCCACATAACAGAGATCAGGACCCGGAAATAGATCCACCTCCACCCCACCAACAAGATGGCGGCCAGAGATGTCGCCGCTTCCGGAAACCCACCACTAATATGGAGACCGATGTTTCATGAGAATCGGCGACCCGTTAGAATGTGTAACGGAAGTGACGTTTAGCCGCCGCCATCTTGTTACACCCCGCATTCCTCTACAGTAAGGATACACTGAGAAGGGGGAAAGCGGACATCTTGTTACACCCACCGGAGTTTTGCATTATACTTATTTTTAACAGTAAAGTGAGTTTATATAGTGCAACACAATACTTAGAACCCCGTCTGACTGTTTAGATGTTTAATTTTAAAAGCAACAAACTTCTGTCAGATTAGCCAATCTATGAGATCAGCAGGCTCGCCGCTGCTTTTAAAATTCAACATCTAACCAGCAAGATGGAGTTCTAACCATTGTACTTCACTATATAAACTCACTTTACAGTTAAAAATAAGTAAAATGAAAAACTCTGGTGGGTGTAACAAGATGTCCGCTTTCCCCTTCTCTGTGTATCCTTACTGTGGAGGAGTGCGGGTGTAGCAAAATGTCGGCGGCTAAACGTCACTTCCGTTACACATTCTGACAGGTCGCCAAATCTGACGAAACACTGGCCGGGGTCATGTGATCTGAAACGTTAGGAAACCTCCCATCTTTCCCCATGATTGTGTATAGAGGATGGAGATGACGGCTCATTCCTCATTATGGGGGCTGTGTGTACCGGATGGGCGCAGTCACCATCTTATATATATATATATATATATATATATATATATATATATATATATATATATATATATATATATATATATATATATATATATATATATATATATATATGTGGGGGGTACACTTATATCAACCTGACCTTACTGGAGTCTGTATTTACCATTATGGGGCCCTCTGAATTTATTGGGTCATGTAATGACCATTGAGGGGCCCCCTGTCCTCACCAGGTTCTGCAATGGTTATTAAAGGGTCCTCCAACCATGCTGGATCCTTTAATGATGATAAATCTGGACCCCCCTGAGCGCATTGCTTCCACTAATGGGTATTCTCGTCCCACCCGACCTTCCAAGGTTCTGCAATGACTTTCCTGAGACCCCCAGACCTTAGAGAGTTCTATAATAGCTATTTGGGTGCCCCCCGACCCCACCAGATCATGTATTAGGTATTCTGGGCCCCACTGACATTACTGGGTCCTCTATGGACTATTCTGGAGCCCCCTTGACCTCTCCAGGTCCTTTAGTGGCTATCCTGGGGACCCCTGGATGTATTGGGTCCTGTAATGGCTATTCTGGAGCCCCCTGACCTTACCGGGTCCTGTATTTACTCATCTGACCTTATTAGGTCCTGTAATGGCTATTCTGGAGCAAAGTAGCAAGAAGAAAAAACTACTCCTGCGCACAGGTGGATCACCATATAACTTGTACGTCAACACAGGCCTTGCTGCCCTCAAGGATGGGAGATCCTAGTAGAAACCGAAAGAAAAGAGAAACAAGGGCGCACCAGCCTTGTGCATTATCTTTTAAAACATTTATTGAATAAAAATAGTAAAAATAAACAACTCACAAGCAATTGGTGGAGGAGGGACAACATAAAAGTGCACCGACAAACAGCATGCGACTTAGGATGAGCGAAACCTTCCAAGGATCGTGGAGGAACGCACAGGCATCACAGTCAGCTAACGCGTTTCAAAGGGAACGTCCCTTCTTCATCTAGTGGTGTCACTAGAGGGGTCACCAGCAGGAGGAAGGAGGTCCTGATTCCTCTATATAGATCTTTATATCACTAGAGGGGTCACCAGCAGGAGGAAGGAGGTCCTGATTCCTCTATATAGATCTTTATATCACTAGAGGGGTCACCAGCAGGAGGAAGGAGGTCCTGATTCCTCTATATAGATCTTTCTATCACTAGAGGGGTCACCAGCAGGAGGAAGGAGGTCCTGATTCCTCTATATAGATCTTTATATCACTAGAGGGGTCACCAGCAGGAGGAAGGAGGTCCTGATTCCTCTATATAGATCTTTATATCACTAGAGGGATCACCAGCAGGAGGAAGGAGGTCCTGATTCCTCTATATAGAGCTTTAGTGAGACTTCATTTAGAAAACTGAGTCCAGTTCTGCAGACCTCATATCAGGAAAGACTTCAAGAACTTATTATGTACAGTCTGGAGGAAAGAAGGGAAAGGATGGACATGACTGAAACCTTTAAATACAATAAGGGGGTGAATAAGGTGGAGGAGGGCCGGATTTCCAGTATGAAGATAAGGTGAAGAACACGGGGGGGACATGACCTCAAACTTGGAGGAAATTCCAAACTCATCTTAGACAGTATTATTTTACTGAAAGAGTAGTTGATACTTGGAATAAACTTCCAGCAGAGGTAGTGAGACAATCTACAGGAAGTGAATTCTCACATTCTCAGGACAAACATCGATCTATAGTCAGACAAAAAAGTTACAGAAAAAAATAAAAAATGGGAAGACGTGATGGACCACTTGGTCTTTTTTTTTCCCGCCGTCGCTCTTCTATATTTGCTGTGTGTGGTGTGTGATAGTCACACATTGGTGTGGTGATCGGTGAGGCCTGTCAGTGGTGTGGGGGAGGGGAGGACGCACCTCAGGCATAGGAGTGGTGGAGCAGGTTTGGTGAGCGGTGTGAAGGTTCTGCAGGCTCGGAGTGGGGGGGTCTCTGCACTCAGGTCGCATTCTATGAGGTGAGCAGCTTCAGGTGGGCTGTATGGGGGTACCTTACACTGTGCGGGATATATGGGGGGGGGGGTGTTATACGGTGTGTGGGGGCAGGGACGGTGACCGGTACACACACAGGAATTCACATACACAGGTGAGTGTTGTGACGTTTATATCTCTCCATAGTAATGGAGGACAAGGTGAGATACAATGTGACTTGTGTTATTTATACACAACCGGCACTTCCTGTAAGACAATTACACATTATATATTGTATATTATCACACCGCTCTGTATAATAACTCTGAGTATATAATATAACACCGCTCTGTATAATAACTCTGAGTATATAATATAACACCGCTCTGTATAATAACTCTGAGTATATAATATAACACCGCTCTGTATAATAACAAAGAATGTTATTGCATTATTGTAACTACAGAGAACTTCATTATAACACTATGGGGGAGATTTGCTAAAACGGGTGCAGCACACAGAATGTGCATACCGGTAGTAACCAATCAACTTCCAGGTTTTATTGTCAAAGTTTATTAGAAAAACCTGAAGCTAGAAGCTGACTATGTAAAACTGCACCAAATTCTGTGTGCTCCAGTTTTAGTAAATCTCCCACAGTGTGGGTATATTAC